>JAGDQP010014609.1:34411-44728 GCA_022664845.1 Lepisma saccharinum | reverse complement strand
AACACGATTTTCAGTAATTTCTTGCCACTCTTCAGCATGTATGCCCCTGGATGTTTGCATTAGATCATGTGCACTATGTACGATGGTTGTCAGTATTCGTGCATACCTTGAAGCACAAGTTCATCCACAAATAGATGGAGACTCTCAAAAAGGAAACTTTTCAGCCAAAAGAGCTTTCTCTGGCATGGCTCATGACCAACTCCATGCGCAACATAACAAATCTATAAAACTTGATAGTACCAAGCTTTCCCTCTTAAGTAATGAATGTGCATTGCAGAAATGAATTGTTGCAGTTGCTCGCAAACTGCTCGCATGGTATCTGAATTTGCAGCAGCTGCTGTAATAGATCATGAAGTAAAACATTCAGATAGTAAACATCATGGGGATATCATTTCCTTTGCTTGCCGTTTTGAAAAACATCGACATGATTCGGTGAATGTCTTTCATGAACACTTTAATCCATTTGAGGATATGGAACTTACAACTGTAAATAGCCGCAGAATAGTAATGAATAAAGCTTCAAGTAAATCTGTCATGGAAGCCCGAGGAAAAGGACAGGAACACTACCTTTCATATGTTAATGAATGATTAATATGTGGCAAAGTGTCAATTCATAATGTTATCAAACGGAACAATTTTCCATTGTTTAGCCCTAAAAAGTTCCATTAAAGTCCAAGGAGAAACAAAAGATAGCTAACCTTAAAACAGATTGCACTATTTTCTGCAGAATGTCATTTCGTGATGTCGATTCTGCTTTCAGAGTGTTTTCTAGTATCTCATGTACAGTTTCATTGTAAACTCCAGTATTTGCTCTCCTTCAGCGGTTTGTAATTTTAATGTATCGTCCGACCAGTGAAGCTGAAGATATTAATGAGGCAAGAATGATTCTCTTCACATAAATGAACAGAAACATTGAAAACATCCCGCCAACTTCCAATGCACTTCTACAACACTTGAAAAGAGCAATATTCCAATGCAACGTATGGAGAAATTGTCTCACCAAAACTCTTGAAAAACATTATTCCTGCCAGTGGGGCTGGAAGAAAACGGAAAGTGTGACTCACTCTCCACTTTGGAAAACAACTCGAGACATATTTAAACATTGTCAAGAATTAGTGTCATGTAAATGCAAGAATAGGTGTGTGAGATGTCGGTGTGTTAAAACTGGACTTCGGTATACTCTCCTGTGTTTGTGAAGGTCAATGTTCTAGTTGTGATACAGAGTGAAGTACTACAATACTGTAAGCAAGGAAATGAGAACAATTAATACACTGTTATTCAGATACCGTTTAAATGTTATTTGTAATTACAATGATATTTCACTCGTCTTTTAACTATCTCTACAGAACGTTATTAATTAGATAAATACTTCAGACTAAAATAATTATAGTCTATACACATTTAAGCATTTTGTGCATATATACACGAAGGTGTTACTATTACTAGACTGAATTCGGAATGTTTTAAATATATACAATTATATATAAACAAGTACAATGTGTGCTTTCCAATTAAACATTAAACATCAAATTAACGCAAGTAATTGAGGAGCTATATGAAAATATATAAAAAAGCGGCGAAAATTTTGATGTGTCATCAAGGCTGAAATAAATATTTTACAGAGTGCCTCCCGACTGATTTTCATAAAGAATCATGTGTACTTCAATGTTGCAAATTTTGCTGCTGGTAGCCGCAAGAGAAATATTCTTACACGATTTGTTGCTTGTTATCCGCACTACAGTACCTTCATATTCTAGTCTCTTCACTCAACGGGATATGCTTGAATGCGCAAAACACAATAATTTAATACACAGTAATGACTTTAAGTTTCTTGTGAAATAAGAAAATAGCTCTTTTGCGTTGATCACACATTCTATTTTCCATGTACCGAGGGCTATCGACTCAATCAACAAAACTCCTGTTGGACGAAAGCAGGTAAACAACACCGGTCAATTTTGTAAAGAAAAAGTGCTTACCGCATAGTTGCTAAAAGCTGAGGAAAGACATGGTCCCAACCTTGTGCCACTAGTGGCCCTCAGGTATCCCACCACACTTTTTACTAGCGGGCTGTCACTGAAATCCTACCTCTCTTTCCAGTTTGAATTACAATAATGGAAACAAGAATCTTCCCTTAGAAGGTATGGCTGAAGAGTGAAATCCATAGAAACAATGTCAAATAGATACTTGATAGAACAACAACTTTGTCAAGAACACGAAGGATCAAAGTATTGTGAAAAAAGACAATAATGATGAAGTTCGCATGTTTTTTGAACAATTTATGTAGACACTCTACGTTGTCTTTATCACAATATCTTGATATTTTCAGGCACTAAAAAGAAACTTTTAAACAAAAGATTCATTGCAAAACACCCAACTCCCCTTCAGATGCACCTTCGAAAGTAATAAATATTCTTATTACTAATTATTTCTCTTGTTTCTCATCCATTTAAAAGAAATCTTGAATAAAAGGGATTAAAATTTGTAGAGTAAATACATGTGCCTTAATTTATTCCAAGTGAGCTCCTGAACTTTTTATGTTCATATGGCTACAAATATGATCACATAAGTAATGATTTAATTTGGTGACCAGATGCCATGATTATGTGCAGAGCAACGGTTTAAGTCTCACCAATTATAAGTTATACACATAAATAATATTTTAAATAATAATGCACCTTTGGATATCTTTGGATCGGTCCTTACTAGGATAGGAAAGAATAGCCAGGGACTTATTCAAGACACTGTAACAGCATTCGCAGGTTAAACTGACGGAAACCCAAATTGAAGATTGTTCGACCCGACGTGTCTACCCATTAACGATCCAAAGAAACACATAGTATGTTAGAAATCCACTTTGTAGCCAAATTATATTATGGAACTTAACACATTTCAGCAAAATCTGGGCCAATTATCGGTATACACGATTTGTAATTGAAACATAAATGGTATTAACTTCATTTAAATTTGAAAATCATACGTAGCACCACACAATAGATGATGCTACGTATTATCAGAATGAAACCAATTCAGCCACCGAGACTTATTTCTTCATCAACACAGTGTTTGTTTTGATTATCTTCATTATGATTATTTTTAATATCTTGATTATCTTCAGTGTGTGCCCAAAAACGACACAATATTTAATAACATAAGTCGTCGTCGTTCACGTGAAGGATGTATTTCCCTTTCAGCACTTCTTCAAGCAGTATTGTGCTCAGTTGCCAGGCATATTACCCTTTACTTGCAGTTCAAACACCATGGCCTTTTATGTCTCTTCCCTGCAAAAAAGAAAGGTAAAAGAATAGATAAAAACCTTACCTACAATAAATATTATTCACGCTGATCTTAAAGTATATCCTGAAATATGCTAAAATATTATGGGGTAATATTACTTAAGCTTAACAAAATATAAATTGCAAAGGGTCTAATTGTTTTATATTCTCAACGACATGCTACCTTAATAAAGGTTTGCTCTTGATAACTGCTGTAAGCAGAATAGTAATTCAATCGAGTTCTCGAGATTATCTAATTAGTAAACTTGGTATTATTGAACATTTTATTACGTCATGCGCCTTTGCTCTAGACTCGCGAACTTTGAATGAACTCTCCAATCGGAATAGATATATTATTCATTTTGGTTTATTTCTTCGCTTCATCTTTGTTAGCTTAATGCAGGCGTATAACAAACACGCAATCATCAACGAAGTGGGATTTTCATCTTAATTATTCAAGATCGTATAACCGTGAAGCATTTTGTCTTAATCAAATGGAAGGATTCTCTTAATCATCTTAAGGAGTTATACATATCAACTCTTGATGTTAATCTGTGCTGCGCTTATTCACATATCATGTCCACTTCGCCTACCAAATCAATGAATCTAAAGCTCCCCATGATGCTATGTGTTGTATCTTAAGCCTCGTCTAATGTTGTACTTAGTTAGTACTAGCAATTATCATATCTTGGGTAAGAATACAAAGAAAGTAGTATCCTTACAACTTCAGATGTAGGCTTGAAGTCTAACATATCGGAAACGTACATAAGTTCAAAGTAGGACTGCTAAAGTGACCGAATGATCTTTCGTATCCATTTGAACTAATTCTGATCTAATCTTATCGAACACACCATTGTTAAATATATCTATCCATCGTCTAATATAACTAACAATATTTATATACAATAAACATAGCATATAAGATGGTGCAGACATGGTGGTGAAGTAGTGATAGCGAATTTGCAGTAAAGAATGGCTACGTCAAGTGTAGTTTTGGAAAAGTTCGATCCAACATCTATTTATATCTGAGTATATTTAGACCAATTCGAAAGCCATTGTGAGGCCTGTAATATTAAACAGGAAAAGCATGTACCTTTAGGCTTGGCCAACATTAGTCATGAGCTTTTCACAATGCTAAAGGATCTATGGGCACCAGAAAAATTTCAAGAATGAACATACGAGAGGGCTAAAGAAATCTTTATTCAGCAATTATCTTACAAAAGAATACCATTGTAGAGAGATATAGGACAATTTGCACCAATCTGAACTTCAAACAACAGCCGATTGTTTGGGATTCTTAAGAAGACAATCTATGAAATGTGATTTTGGTTCAGCTGTAGATGAGATGCTAAGAGATCAGCTTGTAGTCGGCATATTTCGTGAGGATATTCCAAGGCAGTTATTGGCTGATGAAAAATTAACACTACAGAGAGCCACATATTCAATGAACGTTGAAGAACCGGTGGAAAAATGTTCTTTAGTTTTTCATAGCTACTCACATTTACTAGACTGGCCCATATAAAAATAAAGTTTACCAAAGTTTATCTTCCATAGATTACACCCTCAGTTCGAGCGAAGTTCACAAAGACAAGCAATGCAATAAGTGTGTAATAAGCTAGTCCAACAGGTTAGATCACCTAATAATGCCAATAGAATCTGCTACCGTTGTGGAGATACACATTCCGACGTCGAAGGTTGTAATAAATGTTTTGCACAAAAATTTAGGCGTAGATTGGTGCGAAAATTGGTCACATCGCGCAGATTTGCCAATCAAAGATCCGACAGAAAAAGCCCACCGATTCAAACTGAAGTCCAGACTGATACAGTGTCGAACGTCGATATCACCTCAGCTTTCGGAATAGAACCAGAACCATCACCGGAAAAGTTGGAGAAACTAGCTAGATGTCTTAATGACATATTTGTTTGCATAATATTACAAGATGATGACTCTGATAGTAAAGGAACATATAATGTACCATGCGTTGAACTGTCCATTGTTGAACACAATTTCAACTGTATACCCAACACTGCTTACGACAGAAACATTATGCCTATTTCTACTTTGATGCAGATTAATGATATAAGTTCATTGAAACCACATAAACAAATTGTTAACTTAATAAATAGTACAGAACTTCAAATTATTAGTTCAACAGAATTAAAATGACCTATCAAAATAAGCCTATTTCTATCGTATTTTGGATAACATTAGTAGATATGTAATCTATTTTATTAGGTAATGATGGATTGAAATCAATATTTCCATTACCAGTATAGTCCTTCTTGAACGTGCCTCATTCTACTGAAACACAAGGTAAAGTTTCAAACACAGGTAATGACACAATCAACGTGAAAGAAATGATCAAAGTTCCAATGAAACATATGTCTAAGCTTGTTGAGCTTAATCGATTTGTCTGAAGCAAATGTCCGACTCTATTCTCAATATTTCTAGATTATTGGAAATGTTAACTTTATATTTTAATCAGAATAACGCTATTAATGAAAAGGTGGATAGTTTGCTTTTTTCTAATCTAGATGCAGAGAGTAAACACGTTACTCCTGAAGTCGCAGGTAAAAGAACCGAAATCACGCCCAAACCTATTCATTCAGCAAGTAAGAGAATCGAAAGAAAACTTCAAATAAATGATGGTGGTTGATGGAGGAAGATCTTTTAGAAATGTTAACAAATTCTCATAGAAACTTAACGTCTGATAAGGAGAATAGCATTACATCTTATCTCGATCTGATGAAATGGCTACAACAACAAGATTTAATGGACAAAGTTATTGTGCCCGGGTTTGATTTCCAACTACCTATCTGGAACAGATGTTTTTGTCAGGAAAGTTAAAGGAAGTCTTAGACTTAATCAACAATATACAGCAAATAGATGAGCTTGAGAAGTTTAGCTTACATTTTAAAAAGCTCATTCTGAAGTCTAGCCTGCCAAGCCACTACTAGAATGGTATCATAAGAAAACAACAGATCTTTATTCAAAAGATTTTGAAAGGAAGAGCAGTTCAATAATTTGCACCAAAAGTTCCTTTTAACCGATTTATGTCGTGTTTGTGTCTTTTATTTAATTGTGTGTGTATATATTTGATGTCATTTTTTGTACATTTAAATTTGTTTATATTCGCTAGTGTATATTTTGTTATGCAAATCATGTACCAGTTTACATAGGCACGTTTAATCTATTTTATGTATCCAGGCAAAGTACTTCTTCTTATTTACAGAGATCTTCATGCTTCCAGCAGTGATCGACGTTACGATAATCAAGTCAGTGATCTCTACTTATCTGATTGAACCGATAGTCTCCATTTCACTCCAGATTATAAAGCTCAATAGATGGACGGAAGTTGTCATTCATATCCATATACCAGATTAGATTGAACGCTTTTTATATCAGCGATCTGAACTTAGAGTTTGTCTTGCAAGCGTAACTTTCATTCTTAACAAGACCCAGTGAAGCGTCATATATCTTGATTTGTTGAGAACTTTGGGTGCATGCCGTAAGCAGAGGAGTAATTCAGGCAAGTCCTCGAGACTATTGAACATTCTTTACATCAAACGCGTTTATTCTAGAAGCGCGAACTTTGAATTAACTATCCAATCGGAATAGATCTCTTATTCATTTTTGGGTTGTTTCTTAGTTTCATCTCTGTTATCTCATCATGCAGGCTTGTAACATACACGCGATCATCAACAAAGTGGGATTTTCATCTTCATTATACAAGATAGTATAACCATGAAACATGTTATCTTAATCAAATAGAAGGATCGTCTTAATCATCTTAAGGAGTTAAACATATCAACTCTTGTTGTTAATCTGTGCTATGCTCATTCACATATCATGTCCACTTCGCCTACCAAACAAACGAATCTAATGCTATTAATGATGATATGTGTTTATCTTGAGCCATGTCTAATGTTATACTTAGTTCGTACTAGTAATTATCATATCTTGGGTATGCGAAGAAAGTAGTATCCTTACAGAAGTCTATCAATTTCACTTCAGATGTAGCCTTGAAGTCTAATAAAATAACGGAAACGTACATAAGTTCAAAGTAGGACTGCTAACATAACCGAATGATCATTCGTATCCATTCGAACTAATTCTGATCTAATCTTATCGAACATATGATTGCTAAATATATCAATAAATCGGCTAACTATCTATATTTATATATACTAAACATAGCTATAAGTATATTACCTCCAATTGCTTGCAATTATTTAATTGAGGTTGTTTGATATCAAAGTACACATTTTCACGGTAAATTGGAAACAATCTTAATTTGAAAAATTCGACTCAGCAGGGTAATCTCTGGAGTGCCAAAAGCTACAAAATTCAACTCTTTTGCGCCTTAACCGAGAAGTTTCTGCTGGCGCAAAACAAAGATTTGTTTTATTATTGAAGGCTTATCGGTGATTTTTATCGTTTTCAATAACGTTCTTCCAACATTAAAAAATGTTGAATACAAACGTTTAGCATTTATGGGAATTGGTAGTGAAAGAATGTTACTACTTTGCACATTGTTTCACGTTCCTTCTTACAATGGACATTTCCGGTATTATTATTTTTTTTATTTCAATAAAAAATCTTGTAAAGCAGATTTGGGAAAACATTTTCTTTACTCTGTGTTCGATTTATCAAGAGATATCAAACCTTGTTTCCAAACAGTCTCACTTGTTAGCTAAATCGACGGCCGTCATCTTATGACCTAAGCAATCTGCAGTCTTCTTTTCATTGAACTACAGACTGTGGTTCGCTAGTTTGTATTGCTAAGAACCGATAGCATCAATAGAAATAAAGAGTTTGTGTAACTGGTGCATAGTTCCTTTGTTTATTAACATGTCTATAAGTTTTCCTAACAAAATAAATGCTACCCTGACGAGATATGAAAAGCAAGAAAGGGCTTGGCTGAGTGCAATATGGAGGGATGTAAATAGCATCAGCTGTGTTAACTTTCGTCGCCCGTATTCAATATCTATCGAATTTAAGTTTAAATTCGAATACCCCTTCACTCGTATTAACCACCGCAGTAAACCTGTCTTCATAACTTATATTTGAATCGATTTTAAATTGCAAAGGTTAGCGATGGATTTAAGGTATCGTACTCGGCACTTTAACCATTTTTGTGAAAGTGTTTAACTTTAATATTTATGTAGCATGTACAAATTGTCTTATCTTAACCAGCAATTGGTATCAATGGCTCAAAATATACCCATATGATTTTATTTTTGTCTGCTACCCCTAGAAAGTGCATAACGCGCTTTCTTCTAGTGTCCTCAGCCGATATGCGTGTTGCAGTGGGATCACAGTTGTGTTGCTACGCTTTTTAAATTTTGCAGTAGTGCAGTATGCTGGTCAAAAATATACATAGATACTTTTTATGTAGTTCCTTTCCACTTAAAGTGGAATATATTTCTACTTAAACACAATTGATAGGGTTGTGCGAAGTGAAGAAATTAACTCTATTTGTGCTGTTATAATATTAGCAACAGACATTTCTCAATGTGTTCTAATGCAATTAGGACATAGCGTGTGAAAAATTCATATCAAGCAGATTCTGTAGCCTAATATGTGTAAGCAATAGCACGTTTATGAAGAAACATGTAAAATAAGGGCACAAATGCAAAAACATATTTATCTGGGTATTTTTAGGGAGAAGCACTATATCTTTAGGAACATAGTAGTTTTCAAAAATACAAAGTTCTATGGTAGTTAGGAAAACTTCTATGTCATTTTCCATAATTTCATGACTATATTATTATTATTGTCTTGTGTTAATCTATGTTGCCCTTCTTGTCACACTAAATGATAGCATGTTTCAATATTACATATCTTGTGGTTTATATGCTCTGTGGTATTCAAAATTTCTAAATCAACATAGAGAATCTTACTTACTTTGATTTTGTGGATTATTTCATAAAGAAATAAAAAATAATGGGATTCTGAATATCGTTCTTCATTAAAATATTTATTTATTTAAATTATAAAAAAAATATTTGAAAACTTTATTTCGCATAAGTTTTGTTAAAATTATATGTCACCTACGACCCTAAAGAGGCAATTTAAATTTGTTCTTAAGCCCAAATGTTGTTTTACAAATGTTTGTTTTTATTCTTTCGGATGATTGTTTAAAATCATCAGAACTTCAACAAAATAAGAAATGTACTGCTTACGGGAAAACTTCGCATATGAGAAGCACGTGTTCGACAAAGGACATTCCTTTGCGCGATAACATCCTCACTAATATATATTTATGTTAACCGAGTGAGTATGAAAAATGAGGTTTTACTTTAAGTGTGATCTGTAGTACTTTCGGATTCTAAGCAGAAACGTAGTGAGAAACAGGCTTTCGTTCAGAAAATTTGCACCGGGGGGGATTTCAGAGAACCGGGAGGGCGGTACTTGTACCATCATACGTATACTCTCGTGCATAGTACTATCGCACTACTTGTAATATAATCTTTACAAGACTTTATTATATAAGATTTTGATCTCAGCCTTGAAGGTAGGCCACCCAACTAACGTAGAGTAGGTGATGTGTGATTCTGAGAGTATGTGCGTGAGCAAGCAAGGATTGGAAATTTATTTTCTTTAAGAGAAAACATTATGACGTGTCGTGGGTTCTGGAAGATATTTATGATTTCCTGTTGTATGAAGCAAATAATAAAATAACTTTAGAGAGTCCCATTTCAAACACCAAAAGAGGAAAGTTAACACTATTTTTACTTTAGGTGAATCACTAGTTCAAATTTACTGAAATTTGTAATTAAATTCTCCAGTAAGAAAGATACTTACCGAACATGGAGAAACGAAAATGAACGTTAAAACCTATGGTAATTATGTATTTCTTAATGAATCAAGTATTCCATAGAACATTAATGTTATGCACTAAAGACAGGAGAAAACGTATGTTCCTATCAGTTCTTAAACATGGATCACGATGATTATGTTTTATATTTTTTGTTAATACTCTATATTGTTATTTACGTTTATCATTTACAAAGAAGACGCTAGTAGCAAAATACACAATTT
>JAGDQP010014609.1:20406-34011 GCA_022664845.1 Lepisma saccharinum | reverse complement strand
CAGATTCTTTAGACACGTTTCAGATAATCTAATTCTATTTTAAACGCTTCATGACAACATCTGTGCACATAATTTAAAACAGTGAGGAAGTGGAGAATTCCAATTTTTGAAATAACTGTTTCAACTACAGATCTGTGTGTAAACACTGTATTTCTAAGTACAAGGAAAAGCGATCTCTGAGACTCTCCTCCGTAACTGGCACCAGGGATTCCACTAGGATTCTCAGTTGAGGGGGGGAGTCAAAATAGGGAAAGTGGAGTTTTCCATGGTTTCTATGAACTTTGACCGTAAAATATTTCATGTTGGGTTTGCTCTCGACGAATTGATGGGGTGACAACCCCCACAGAGGTTGGTACTGGCGAAATCACTGACTGGCGCTATCTTGCGCAACAACATGTTGAGAGGAGGTATGAAATATGCCAGGAAATTTCTCAGCAAGCTGGCGCACAGTAAATATATTGTTTGAAAACCAGAAAGCAAATGCAAAGAACGGAACATTGCACTTAAAATTTGGCTGATCTAGACACCTCCCAGCCTCCAATAATAACAAAGACAAATTATTTCGTATTACGTAATTGATTAAAAACAACAAAACAAAGGAAGAGGTCGTTGAGATCACGGACTTTTAGGACTAAAATCACTAAGCAACTGGAATCTGTCACTATAGAATTTGTTATAAAATAAAAAAGAGTATATAAAAATAAGCATAATAGTAATAAAAAAGCTGTTAATGGTTTTATTGTTGACAAAACCAAAGCGCACCGTAGAAATTAAAATTATAATGTATCCAAAAGAGAGAGTTAAAATCATAGGGACAAATGGAGAATGCCGGGCCCTGCCAGTTTCAGAGTCAAATTCACACATTTTCCCATCAGTGTCCATGATTAATCCAATGGTGTAAGCTTCTCTCTGTCGAACGTGTGGCTACTGAAATCTCGTAGGGGCACAAATGGAGAATACTAAGCGATTGAAAACGACCTGCTAGTTTTAGAGTCACATTCAGTGTTTTCAAGCTAGTGGCCGGTGGTACCGAAAATGCATGAAAAAAATTAAAGCACATTGATCGATGTAGATATATGTTGGTTTGGTAGAAAATGTGCAATAAATACCGATGATATAGGATAAAGGGCATTTTATCAAGATGGCGGCCGAAGGTACTGAAAATAAATTAAAACAATTGAGGTGCTTTCCTTTGAGTCGAAATGTGTTAGTTTGGTTGACATTTTCCCATAAACGCCGAAGATATTGGAAAAAAATCCGTTATTTCAAAATAAAGGTCGATGGTACCGAAAATACATGAAAACCATTTAAATACATTTAAAAACGAATTAAATATATTTAAATTGGTCTGAGTCGAAATATGCAAGTTTGGTAGAGATATTCCCCAAAATAACGGATATAGGGAAAATTTCATTTTCAAGATGGTGGCCGAAAATAGCTCGAATACATGGAACTGCTTAAGTACAATGGTGCGGGTAGAAAGTACATTGAAACCAATTATACACGTCATTTTCAGTCGAAATACATTTGTTCGGGTGAAATATGCCTTTTGTATGAATCTTAGTCGGCAATATTGGATTCAACATGGCGACCTTTTGATCATTTAATGTGTTTCTCGTAACCTAATCTTGATAATTTACCTTTACGCCAAATTTCTCTTGACTAGTTAATTTGATTATTGTAACCAGACTCTCCGGAGGACTTCGCCCCATGATACAGACCTACCCTCATACCCCACAGCGAGCTGCGGCCCCTTAGGGGAGGATGCCCCATTTATTGCAACCTACTCTTGCCCACACAGCACAATCGCGTTAAATAAACGTTTATTTATTTGTTTCTTAAATGTTTAATACACGTTGATTTTTTGTTGAAGTTACATTGATTCTACGTTTATACAAATATCGGATTAGTATTCTAAGAAACGTTGATTCAACGTCGAACCTGACTTTTAATAAACATTTTCAAGACGTTGAATTAAACCTTTTCCGCAACTTAATTTTTGCATTGACGTTCATTTAAAGCTACAAAACGTTGAATAGACGTCTATTCTACGTTTAATCAACATTACGCAACGTTTATGCAACGTTTAGAGAGAAACAAAATTCAACCTTGAGGACAAATTACGTACCTTTCCCAAAAATCCCTACTTACAACGAATATTTGAATCTGTGAAGATGAACAGAATAATATAAGTTTCCCAGACCGAAACCTAGTACTTCAATGTTCAGTACGATACAATTTTAGGGTTGATTCCAGAAAAGAATCCTTTGAGTATAGGATTTTAACCTGGAATCAAACCCAAAATTGAAATTTCAATTAAAGCATATCGTACTGAAACTTACTAGGCTTCGGTCTGTGAAACTTACATTATTCTGTTCATCTGCACAGATTTAAATATTTGTTATAAGTAGGGATTTGGGGGGAAAGGTACAATTTTTTTCCTGAAAGTTAAATTTTACATATCTCCAAACGTGACAATCCAACAATGCAGGTTTGATTCCCGGTTGGAGAAGTTGGAACAATTTTACCTACGCCGTAAGTCCCAGAGGTCGACATAGTCTCTGAAAATGAGTACCGGGGGCAACCCCCGGGGGCGGGGGGGGGTTAACCGATAGCAAAAGCCACTCAAAGTGGCTGAAAACAGTCGTGCGCTGGCCACGTGTCACCCGCAAAAAGCCACGTTGCAGGCCTTGTTACATCATAGGTTGTTGCGCCATAGGGTTTTTTGTACAAGTAACCCGACATAAACAGTCTGGGAACTGAAATGAAGGCCTTCGCCCACAACATTAACTACCTAAATGTGTGATTCCAACTCACTCTCACTAGGATAGCAGTCTAATAAAGCCCTCAACATGGTAATGACGGAAACCACTAATTGAATGATCAATAAAAATTGAGGACAAATAATACTTGATACGTGTAAACGTAACTTATTATTAAGAAATAGTACGTCTGAGCGATAATGTTTATAAAAATGTAATGTTTTCTTAAACCCTTACTTTATAACAACTCCACAAACTAAACTACTAGTTTTCTCCTTTTATTGTATATAGTTACATACATATAATATGCTCTTACCTATAAAAGGCATCTGAACAAAACAAAAAAAGTTATACATTTTCAAAACAGAATTAGGTTGCCTCGTGGAATTGTTTGATTCATTCAGTAAGTCTGAGAATTGTCAGTACCACATTTATTGCATTTAACAAGATGAGACAACCTATTCTACGAAGAATATTAAAAAAATCATTTGTGCAACTTATTCGGATTTCCTCCTGTCATTTCATCTCTCGCTGCGTCAATGTCCTGCCTTTCCCGGTTTTCATGGCACACACTGTTATAGTTAGTTCTCTATTGAGAATCAGCTTCTGAAGTACGCCTACTTGCTGCACAGGGCGCTTCCCTGAAAGAAGAAAATAATAAATAGTTTTCTTTCATCTGTATTATAAAAGAGTAAAGCATGAATTTATAGTCGGCTGCTTAATAATCTAAACTATGGGTGGACATTTAGCATCTACGATTGTTTGGGTAAAACGTTTAGCCATTAAAAAATTAGAATTATCTAAGATGTTCCTTTAGCAGGTAAATACTATGATGGGAGTGGATTAGGGGTAAAAGCTCTGACTGCACTTATTAATACGACGCGAGTTTCAACCCTGTTTAATCCAGCCGTTTTGACTGACGGGTTTCCTAAGTTTTCCGCAATATTGCCACATATAATACCGGTAAAGTACCCAGAATTTTTGTATGGTAATACTACAAGGAAAACGTTAATGCAGAAACAGCGCGGCGTACTACGAAAAAGCAAGGTAATAAAGACGTGTTTAAATTCCCTGGCTTCCTCCCTCCAAATAAAGCACTGCTTTAAAGCCTGCCCTGCATCAGTTTAAGTAAAATGGATTCTGGAAATGATTTATTTATGAATTTTATAAACTATACATATTACTGTTAGCTTGTACAAGATTTTTTTTTTTAATTTCTTTTTCTTTCCAGGCCTTCACAACACTAGTTGAAACCCACATCCTTTCTCAGTATTTGATTCAAAGTCCGAGACTAGGGAATGAATAACAGCAAAGATTCTAAAACTATGATACGCGTACATCCAGGGATACATGAATGATTTCACCGAAGGAGAAGTGCTATATTCGTGGACTTTAGGCATCTAAGGCTCAGACCGGGATAGTGGAGGGGCAAGAATGTGGAAAGGCAGCGACTCACAGAAACTACAATCCCTGCATTCGCCTAGTGAGACTAAGAAAAAACAGGGGAAACCTCAGTCAGGAGCAGAAGGAGGGACACACTAGCAGCTCTGCATGATAAGAGTAATGGCAAGTAACAGAGTAAAATTCTGTAACATGCAAAATACCTTTAGCACAAATATATGATTGCTAACAGTCAAAACATCTCCTAAGATCACCACTCACAAGTAAACCTATGAATGCTTCAAGGCGCCTTTTTGACCAAACTTAGTAGAGGAGTAGGGTACATCAGAAAACCACCAGAAAGCCTGATTAAAAGTGATTTCATCCATAAAGACAGGCGCATAGGCTACGTTTGCTACATAAGAATAAGCATTTATAGTGTGATCTAAGTATGAAAACACGTTTATTTATAAAATGTTTGGAATAATGGAAAACAAATACACATTAATGTATACTGGGTAAATACGCTATATTTTAAGGGGTATGTTCTTCATGGCCGCCATCTTGAACCTTGTTCGATTTTTGAAATAGGAAAGGGGTCATGTAACATATCAATCTGGGCAAGAACTTTACCAGAAATACATTGGTAAAGTAAGTTTTACCATAAATTTGTTTTTGAGGGAGATAATGGGAGGTGAGACTAGTATGCGTAGATCATTGAAAAGTTCAGAAATACATTACTATATTTTAAACAATGCAAGAAATGAAAACCAAATGCACAAGTAATGAGTACTGTATACGTGATTCCCAATACTAATTACTCGTGCAATGGGTTTTCATTTATTGCATTGTTTCAAGAAGAATATAGTACGTTTACAGACTTTTCAAGCAACTACGCATATTAAAGTCACATCTCATTATCTCTTTCAAAAATAAATGTATGGAAAAACTGAGTTCACCAATGAACTTCTGGTAAGCTTCTAACCTAGATTGATATGTCACATGATTCCCTTCGTATTTAAAAAATCGAGGAAGATTCAAGATGGCGGCCATGACAATCGTGCCCCCTAAAAGATAGCTCATTTACCCAGTATGTGCATTTGTTTCCATTATTTCAAACTTTTTATAAATAAACGTATGTTTTCCTACTTAGATCACACAATGAATGATTATTCTTATGAACCAAACGTTTGGCCACTGCTTCTGTCTTTATGGACGAAAACACTTTTAATCACGCTTTCTGGTGGTTTCCTGATGTACCGCACTTCTTTACCAAGTTTGGTCAAAAAAGCTCTTTGAAGCATCGATAGGCTTACTTGTCAGAGAAATGTCAGAATTTTAGTAAGAAGTAAAGGGGTGCAATAAGGAAAAGTTCGAGAACCACTGAATTACAGCATTGGGTTGGCTTTTAACACCGATAGCGACGAACATGTAAAGCAGACAAAATAATGCTTATCCTTAAGGAAAGTTGTTTGAAAATTAAAAATAAATAAATAAATGAGTCTCGAATTTATCTGAAGACGGACACATTTACAGAAGAAACTTTAATTACTATAAATAAATATGTATAACGTAATGTTTCGATTTGTGACTGAATCTGTTGCCTCTTCGGCAGATAGGTAAAAATTTAGCCAGCAAACTTCTAGAAATTTTGTACATCAATTTAAAAGTGCACATTACACAAAATTTTAATTTCAAAAAATAAAATAAATAAATAAAAAATGAAAAAGCTCCTATATGCATTTAAATTTTGCCATGTATGAGCCAAGCGCCCTTTTGACGAGCACGTATCAATTTCTTAAAAAAAGGTATGATTTTGATTGCACATATTTTACTAATAATTCAGTGCAAGATATATTTGTTTGTTAATAGAATGCTTGAATACTAAAACAAAATTACATTAAGAGAAATTCTTAGCTGTGATCCCTAGTAAAATTTGGTCACAAATCAGTGGCAATAATTTAAATTTTGACGGGTAAACGTAGTCAGCAAAAAAAAAAACAACTGTTTTTAGTACGGCCTGTTTCTGTTGAGACATAACATTCATTCGGTTCTAAAAAGTACACTTTAAAGGGATATAACATTTTTCACTTTGGGTTTATTGTTCTTTGTAGGGATTGAATAATACAAGCGGGGTGTCCCGTTAAATATCCATTTTTGTTCCGAGACCTTTGTTAAAACTGCTGGTGAGCAAAAGATCAAATAAACGTAATTTTCTAATTTAAGCACGTCCTATACCAGTCATTCACAAAGCTCTCATTATTGAGTATAAGGACAATATGCCAATGTTCAAACGGTATGCAAAAGCAGTACTATGAATAACATGTTCACTGTATGAGTCACCGCGATATGCACGAGTATGTGTAAGTATTTGGTAAAAGTTTGTAAACTTTGTTTTTGTATGGGCCATTTTAGTAACTTTGACCTCGTCCCTTCACGATTATGAATGTGATGCTAGTTGAAATCCACATCCGGGATTCAAACCCGGGACCTTCGAATCGCTGGCTTAGCACCCCATAATATGTTTATTCGGTGATTTTTCCTTGCGTTTAGTGACTTGTGAAAGAGGATATTTGTAGCAATTTAAGCCAGATAGGATTTGCTGAAATATGTTACACATCTTTCTCCTTGCGAGCCTCGGTTAAGTTATTTGGAGTACACCCCTATCCAAAAGCCATAAATAAATCTGCCCGATTTTTTTTCGCTTTCATTACTACATATAAGATACGACTTGACCCAAGAAAATTTTTCTGATGAAGTTCTGAACAAATTTGCGAAGGCAGAAAAAAACTTAGTTTAACAATATAATTGAACTATCAAGGAAATCAACTGAGCTGATCAGTCGATATTTACAGTTTTTTTTTTTAAAAAAAAAACTTGTTTTAATCTGTAAAAGGCAAAAATGACAGGCATAGACTTAACCTTTTTGATAATTTGAATAGGAAGAATGTTTAGAAATGTCGGTTTCTGCCAATCTTTACACAGTAAGGCGGCGTAAGTCCACAGACACTTGCAGTATTCAAACCGATGAAGGAATCGGGCACAGTCTTTGGGTAATGACAATGGATGCAGGGGATAAGAGCATCATGGCCGCCATCTTGGATTGAGCTCGAGAATTTGACATTGGAAGAGGGTCATGTGACATATTATTTTAGGTTATTCGGTACCCTGAAATACATACATATATATATATGTATAATTCAAGCTTCTGCAGGTGATACCAGACATAAATAAAAGATAAAGGTTGCTGTACCAAATTTTCGAAATAGGCATAGTTTCGCAACTACAGTCTGTCGAAAGCATGGGAAAATGAAATTTAAAGCTTGATACATCCAATACTTTTTACACTTTGACAGATGAGCTGACGCGGCATGGTACCGCCAAAAACTTTAAATGTACAGTATTCAAACATGCATGTTCCAAAATTCTCGAATGGGTTCGTAAGGAATTCCCTAAAGGAAGTAGCAGATTCCCAGAAATTTTCTGAAGTTGAGCCGAAATGAGCATGAATGGAACGGCTTTCCACCAGGAAACAATAATTGGTTTGCGCCAAGACGATATCTCAGATAGATTCCATATAAAGAACGATTTTTTAAAAAAAAAATAGTTATATAGCAAGTAAGAGTAATAATTGTATCATTTCGTCGAACGTTTTGTTTATTTGTTATCAAAGAGATTGAATATATCTGTCCGATTGGATGCTGGTGATGACGTATGTCATCATTACTCAAGTTACAATTACTAATTCACTTTACTTAAATTAATTTAATTTAATTTAATAGCTTTGACACAAGAAACTAAATTACCAGTTTATATTGTTATACTCCATTGAACACTAACATCGAAATTACTAACAAATTTTTGTACGACTTCCTTTAATGTTACTTTGTTGATTTAATGTCACAACTTATTCGTTTCTCTGTTATGTTTCCCCGCTTCCTGTCTTCATATATTCATTAAATTTCTAATGACATCAGTTAGTTTAGCATCGCTTTTAGGTATAGGTAGGTCATTGCAAAATGTAAAAGCTATATTTTTTTTTAAAAAAATAAGGCGGAAACAAAAGTGAAACAACTCTTAATCTAAAAGGAATCATTGCATATTTTTATTCAAATGATTGCATGTATATCTGAAAAGGAACATTTTTATAACCATTTTTTAAGTGTTAGACATGATTACACTTTCTTTTCGATTTACTGTGAAAAACTTCTGATGGCGCTTAAGCCTATCTACTTGTTACCCGAGCCGCTTATATATTACTGTATGATAAAAAAGCGTTAGTAAAGTATGATAATATTACGTTACAATTAATTATAAAATACTCACGGAACATGATTTTCATCTTCCATTTCACGGAAGTCTTTCGTCCACTTCCTAAGTTCCCAGCTGTAGTCTTCAGACACTTCATTTGTAAGAAGTGTCAAAAAGGCTGCCTATTGATCTCAAGATGCTGAACTCAAATAAGAACGACATTTTTATAAAGAAACGTATTATTACAACAACAAAACAACGAAAATAACCTTTAATAATATTGGAATAAGATCAGACATTTAATTATGATAATCTCGTTCTTTCTATATTAATAAATTATGTCAGTCTCTTAAAGTCATGTAGAAGCTCTTGGACAGGCTTAAATTAAAATTCATAAAATAATTTGAATAAGAGCTTCTCAGAGCCAATCAGCCAAAGCATTTTTAGAGTTGTGTCCCGAAGAAAATATTAAAATGTTGCTAATTTCATTTAAGAAAAAGAGTTAATAAGCAGTAAGGGATGACCTAAATTGAAAATAGCTTAGTTATAGTAACTGAAACCATAAATTATTAATAACAATATATAACAATTACTATAAGTAATTTATTGTAACATCTCAACACCAAGAAAATAGACAAATTTGAACTTCTAAAGTTGGTACAATTTTTCAAGCCGAGACAGTTCTTAACAAAACCACCTGTAAGCTAAAGTTTTGACCTGAATAAAAACAATTTCTTGGGTTGGTCTCACAACCAAGCACAAATAGGAGGCGCGGGAATGGGGGAGTGTCCGTTAGATCTGTCCCGAATTTTGACTTCATAAGAAAATATGGTCACCGTAAGCATACTATACACGGTTATTTCTAACATTCGAAGAAAAAATATTTAGATCGTTATAAAACGTGAAACGTTATAAAACACATAGTTAAACTTCATTAAGAAAGTATTGTTAATCTTCTCAACATTTTATTATTTCAACAAAACATAAAATACCCGAACTGATTGGATCCCCCCTCCCCAACCACAATACAAAACGTAACGAGAAGAAAATTAAAAATTTGTCAGGTTAAGACTCAACCATAACATAAAATTTAAAAATAATCACCCGTAGACAAAATCCTCTAATTTCACACTTACAAAGCTGTTGGTAATCCGCACCCTCTCAAAAAATCCAATTTAAGACATGTACGGCCAATCAAACTACCCAGATTTAGCATAGCATGCTGTAGTCTATAACCGTTTAGGATGTTATTCTCTCCTCTCCCCAAAACCGAGTGATCGAACCTCTGTTGGTAGAGCGTTGGTTTAGCAATCGAAAGGTTGTGGAAACTATCCTGACTGAGGGTTTACAAGGGTATTCCGTCAGTCACGCCAGACAAATGCCGGGATTGTACCTACAAAATAGGGTCTGGCCGAGTAGTTTCCAATATTCCCTCCCCCAGCCTATCTGCGCCTGAGCCCAAGATGCCTGAAGGCCATAAAATCTTCAAATTCAATTCCGCACATGATTCACACAGAAAACTGTTTCCTTCATCCGAACCAAAAGATAGAAAATCCTAGACGGTCGCGAAAACTCGTTTTTTAAATGGGAACCCATTTTCTAGTCCAGAACCTTTTGGGAGGATGAATGGTAAGACTCCCTGCCTTGTAATCAATGGGTCCCGGGTTCGATTCCCGGTGGAGACGCAGAAATTTCAGAGCGAATGGTAGACTGTAGGTCCCGTCATTATTACATATTCATCCGATGGAAAGCAATGGTAAACCACCATCGGTCCACGTGCCCAGGAACCTTACCTTCCTTAGGGCACATCACCATCATCACATAAATAAATAATTAAAGTTGAGAGAATGGTTAAAAAGTTAATATTGGTCACCTTCACCCCATTCTGCGATAGTTTTTCCGGTGGTCGGAAAGCGGTGACATACATCGTTAATATTAATTCCAGTTAACTGCCATAATGGCTAGGTAATGGATCCACGCCAAACTTTTGCACCAGAAATCCTGCCACGCAATAACTGAATGCCATAATACTCAATAAATATATTTTGTTTCTACTGTGATTATCAATGTTTCCTCTTTCAATGTGTGTACATCTATCTATGGCTAACACTTGTATGTTAATTTTAAAAGCTTTATCGATACATAACTGCGCTTCCTCTACCTACTAACGACGTAGACAATGGATATTGAATGTGTGTGCTCAACACTTCAACATTGGATAACTGAGTCTCACACAATTTGAAGAGAATGCAGCCTGCTTCCGAACATCGAAACGATTTAGTAGAGACATGAGTTGCGCGATCCACTCATCAGAAGACTTATTCATTTACTTTCGAACTTCTAGTGGACGGACACTGGTACCATCACCCTAATATGAATTTATACATAACCACACTGGAGAAAAATAATACCTGACAACGTAAATGGGTTGCTATTTGACTTTTTCTTTCTGCTTGCCCTTCTTTTTAAATTTAAATTTTATTTATGACTTTTAGGCATATTTGTCACAGACATGATGGCATAGGTAAAAGGATGTGGGATCCAAGCCGGCTAAGGCCTACTTTGAAGATAACGCAGTAGGAGGAAGTGGACTCTTTAAACCTATTCGAAGTGAACCCAGGAGAACCTTCCAAATGTGAAATAATACTCTACCAACAGAGTTATGGTTGCTTAGTTCATCTGGCTACTGCTCTTCGATTATACATGTTGACAGAAACACTTTCACCAACGTGTACAAAAGCAAGTTTTTTTCTCGTGTACAAAGGCAATTTAATAGCGTTATTCACATAACCAATAAGCTGCTTCTGTACTATCTGTAACCTAACACCATAGAATGGACCAGTTCCCTACACTCTTCGCGACTGATTTCCAGGTATCTTCTTCATGCGACAGATATTATAATGCATGCAACATCTTGCACGTTATACATCGTGTATACGTGCGTTTTGCTACTGAAATATAGCGTATTGAACGTACATCTTCTTAATCACTTGATCCTGTTTACTACTGATTTTCTTGGATTGGCAAAAACTTAAACACATATAACTGATAAAACGTAGGAAAATAAGATTTAACTCACATCATGTTATTCCCCTTTTCTAGTATACTATCTTGTATATTTCATCCTTCCTCAAACTAAACCGCCTTCCAGCTCCGCCACACCGTTGGAGTTAAGCCAGCAAACAAACAAAGAATTAGCGCCTTCCGTTGAGACTTGAGAGAACAAAAGACAAACGCATAGCGTAGGCATTGTATGAATGTCAAATAGAAGTGCATTTCCATCAAGAAAAAATTATATTATATAACACCTAGTGAAGCTTAAGCATAAAATTATCACTGAAAATTCTGTTTCTCTATAATGGGAAAACTCACAAACATTCAACGTTGAATCAACATTGTACTTTCCACAATTTTAGAAGGTTTAAGAGCACAATTTAAATTCAACCTTTCATAAACGTTTAATACTCGTCATTCTTTAAACGTTTATTAAATTACGTTGATAAAATATATAATTCAACGTCACCAATTACATTGTTGTCAAAATTCAACGTTTATAAAACGTTAATTCAACATTGTGTACTGTACGGGTGCCATACACCTTCATACCAAATTTCGTTTTTCTAGCTTCAGTAGTTTGGAAAATGGGTTTCGGGCGACCATTTTCTATTAAATATGGCGACTTTATAACGTTTTCTTATATTGTAGTGAGCTACTTGTGATGGTACACCTTCATGCAAAATTTCACTTCTCTAGCTCGAACGGTGTAGGAAATGAATTTAGTCGGTCATTTTGAATCCAAGATGGCGACTTTTTCCAAATATTCTAATATTTTTCCAAACTACTTGTGATAATACACCTTTGTGACAAATTTTGTATTTCTAGCTCAAACGGTGTGGAAAATGGCTTTTAGGGACTGCTATCTTTTATCCATGATAGCGTCTTTGGGTACAATTTGAAATATTTTCGTAACGTAGTAGTGATGATGTACCTTCATTCCGTATTTGGTGTTTCTAGCTTCAGCAGTTTAGGATATAAACTCTACATAGAAATGGAGAATACTAAGCGATTTAAATGGACCTGCCACTTTTAGATTCAAACTAATAAGTTTCCCCACCGTTTGAGATCATGACGAATCCATCGGTGTATAGTTCATCTCTGTGTGACTTGTAATTACTTAGATCGAGGGGGAGACAAACATACCATGTCAAAGTAAATGAGAAAATGAAGAAAACAAAGTAAATGAAAAGGACCTGTCAGCTTTAAAGTGAAAGTCATAAGTTTCCCCACCGTTTCAGATCATGACGAATCCAACGGTGTATGGCACAACTCTGCCGGACTTGTAATTGCTGAGATCCAGGGTGGGACAGACAGACAGACAGGACAAACAATATATTTTCCCGTATTCACTGAAGTTCATACAGGTGCGATAAAAGCAATTGAGAAAAACTTAGTGAACAACTGACTTAAACGACAAAAAATTCTGGACCACCTCCCTCATCACAAGGAAGAGGATCACGTGGAACCTTGATATGTGATTGGCTAGAAAAGTACAACGCTAGACTAAAACATGAAAAGAAACTAGTATTTAGGTTCGTGTAACTAAATGCTAGAGCAAATCAGTCCTTTGCAAAAATAAGTGGAGATGTTCAGTTTCCCACCTAGATCAATGCGATGAATCGAAAGACACTTGAACACACCACAGAAAAGGAAATGTCTCAACACAAAGTGGAAGCAGCAAAAGTTCGTTTCAAGGGACTAACAATCCTTCTGATGCACTGGCCTTCTGGTGTTTTTTTTTAAGTGTTTGTGTTTATTAGTGTTTCGTCTGAAGAAGACATTGCAAAAACATTGAACCTGTAACGCTTGCTGTTGACTTTAGAATAAAGTTAATTGTAATAGATTTGTCAGCCTGTTTTAATTAAACTAACAATCTAAATGTAAAGTTTCTGACCTATCACCTCCTACACTTATCACGGAGTTGGTGCTTCTAATGAATAAATGCATTAGACATCGTGGAAAAAAATTATTGTACAAAATAAAAACATTTACTGGAACAATCAGTACCTGTGATTCTTGTCATCATCCATAATTCGACCTACCCTGAGTAACCAGTGCTAAATACCAACCGGTGAACACAATTATACAATTTTCCATGCAATTTCAACAGAAAAAAATGTGCAATGAGTGTAATTAAAGACAAAGAAGCAATCAG
>JAGDQP010014609.1:400-20396 GCA_022664845.1 Lepisma saccharinum | reverse complement strand
CAGGGCTGTACCATACGTAGTGTCGCTGTTTTGGCTACCTATGATAAAAGGCTACGAGCGCATTTTGACCACTATTTCATAAAAGGCTACGGCACCTTTTTTCAACCCCTATTTACCATAGTAGACTCTTTTCTACCCTTATTTGACCACATTTCCTTGCATCCCTTATACAGGGGTGACAATTGTCTATTCACTATATAACATGGCAGAGGTTAGGAACGCATTTAACATCTGTAAAACGCTACGAACACATTTTGACCTAACCCGACATAGGGGTGACATTTAACATAACACCCCCTCTAGGCTAGCTGACATTTCTCGCATCCCCTATTTAACGTAGCAGAAATTGGACAGGAATTACAACTACGAACCTAGCCCTCATATGAAGATTTTTCAACCCCTACACAGCACCATAGCAGAGATGGACTACGAACCCCTATTAACACAGCACAGAGGCTACGGCCCCCTTTTCATCCCCTATTTAATTTAGCAGAAATTACAAAGGCTACGAACCAGCCCCTATTTAACATAGCACAGATTACACAACCTCTAGGCTCTCTGACCTAACATAGCACCCCCTCTAGGCATCCCTTAGTTAATATTGCATTTCGCGCTCATCAAAGGCTATGAACCTTTTTTTTTGCAATTAGCCCCCATATCTCGAAAACGGCTCAAAATATCGCAAAAATAAATCGAAACATTTTCCCTTCAAAACCCCCTTGTCGTTATTCATCATAATCTATCTAAATCCAAAGTTTGGTCAAGTTCCGACAAAATTTAGGCAATTATCCCCACATCTCGAAAACGGCTCAAAATATCGAAAAATCTCCCTTTCTCGTTTTTCATCATAGCCTACCTAAATCCAAAGTTTGGTGATGATCCGACGAAATTTTGGCAATTTGGTCTGATATCTCGAAAACGGCTCAAAAAATATTTCCTTTTATTATACTAAAACATTTTATTATACATAAAAGACTACAGTCACTTTCTTGCAAAAAAATACATAGCAAAGATTACACAGGGCTTCCACCATAGTCTACACTGTAACATAAATTTTAAGTTTTTGTGTATACTGCTAACTGAACTCATCTGGTTATTCATCTCGCGATCAACCACACTCACGCACACACATACATGGTTTACGGAGAACTTAATCTCGCTCCAGTGACCAACACATGCACATGGTTTACGGAGAACTTAAAATCGCGCCAGGGACCTGCTCACACATGGTTTACGGATAACTTAATCTCGCACCATGAACTATTTTCATAAACGAATAAAGCATAATATCGCTAATATTAGTGTTGCCGGTTGAGAATTTATTTAAGAAGTCCTGTAGTGAATAGCCAGAAGCACGATGCTAAATAGAGAAAACAATAGTGTCCACAGAACTGAGATAAATCACCGTGAATGCGTCTATTATTCCACGTATAAAATAAACAGTGTCGTTTTAAAAACCTTATATGATACGGTATATATGGTGGAAGGCCATAGCTATCAAAATATTCACTGTGTCCTGAATTAGAAATATAAACAGCAACCCATGTTCACCGGGCTTATTACTAGGATCAGTATTTATAATAGTTTCTGCAGGAAATGTATGAATAAACGAAGGTAATTGATCTGCAACATATACACCTATAAAAAGAATTTTAGGCAAATTCTGTTGTAAAGTCTCATAAAGTTCAAGAGTATTTAACAATCTATTTTTAATTAATTAATATACATTTTTCTCTGGAAATCAATTTCTAGCTCTGAGGAGAATTCACCGTAACTAACAGCTGTTGCAGGAGATGGCAGTTCTTGCTTAAAATGAACCTCTAATCCTACACATCCCTATCGCTGGGGCTAGTATGAAATGCAGCATTAGCACTAGAATCAGGAGCTAAATCAAGCACCAGCAGAGTTTAAACCATTAGGATATTCAGCAAGTGAAATACCTTGACTAGAATAATAAATACCAGAAAATAGACCCGCAAATAGATCTAATTCTGATTTCGTACACGCACACTGCATTTTCTGCTGCTATTAATACCCAGACTTTTTTATTTTTATTATACCATATTACGAAAATGTAGTTTTATACATACACTGCCATATTGAAAAGGAAGTGGATTACCCGTGCTATCTCTTATATCAATAATAATTTAATAGAACTGTTTACTTTGTACGGAGACATAATGAGGATTTTCAAAAATATGTACATTGCAAGCACCGTACTCTTTAGTACTTGTATTTATACGCTGCAGTAGTGCAGCGTAACAGTATCGCCTATCAGCTGAGGTTCTACAATATCACTATAAATATACATGTGTAGGAGTATGGATTTCTCAAGATCGGGCGGATAGCGTGCGTGATGGACAAGAGCAATATTGTCTTGCTGAATATGATCAAAACCTAGCATTTTGGCTAATTCGGGTGATAGACAAACTTCAACCCCTCTGTCATTTTTTTTACTCTACTGTCCTCCATGCGTTTTACCGAAGGTTTGACTTTTAACTGTAAATTCAATTTATCGCCTTTATGGTTTGAGAAAGAATATCGTCAACATGATAATAATCGCCGGGCATTACTTTAGTTATGTTCCAGCTGACATTATCCGTGGCGCGGTAATAAATATTATTAATATATTAGGAAACATTCTGAAATGAACCTGTATAATGTACTTCGACAACACCTGTTTCCCACATACATTTCTCCAGCACGAGAGGATGATATAATTTTCTAGTATAACACCCCAAAATATTCCATAGAACAGTTACTGGAAAGTGTGAGGTAAAAACTAGTACGCTGCTCCATAATAATTAATTAAAACTATCTCTCTTCTTCCTCTCTTTCTTTACACCACAACCATTTTGCTTATTTTTACGTTTTCCTCCTCCTGCGAACACCTGATTTATTTCATTTTGTGCTTTATTTTTTAAATTACTTTTTGCTTCCTGCCAAAGTGCTTTTAAACTCTCTTCAACGGGTTTATTACTATTTAGTACGTCTTCGTCTACATTAATTCCACCACGTAACAACTCTTTACCAACAGTTTTTGCACCTTTTTTCAATGATGGAAATACAGTACGAAATAATCCACCTAGAAAATTACCAATACCATATCCTTCTTGGGGATGATGTACCTCTATATACATTATAACCACTACCTGCTTGATGTGAATAATATTTGAGATATGGATCATTCATGTTTTCTGCTATATACTCAAATATAGCACTACTTTATAATATTGTATTATTATTATTTCCATCGTTTTTCAGGCATAGAAAAAGTCTTATTTCCAATTTATAACCACACACATCTACGTTAACTCTTAACAGAGGGCGCAGTATGGACTCCAGCGTTTATACTCTTTCAAGGGGATATTATAAGATTGCCAATTACCTAATTTTAAAGTACAAAATACACATTTTACAATATCGGGTAATCTAACAAAATAAAAGTCACACACTACAAGCTGACGTGGTAGAACTTTCCATTGCCCCGGTCTTTTAAATGCTGCTAGACGTTCGTTAAATAGGATACTGAAATCCATGAATTAAATGAAGCAGGATAACCCCACCGAACAAGTATTCCTTTACCTATAGCTTCTAAAATTTCGTCTATTTCATAAACTTTGTTTAGTGGCACAGCTTGTATTTCCTCTTCGTAAAATGTACCATCAATCACATCACCATTTAAATCCTCTAATACATAAACCAATTTATTTTCCTTATATTGTATTTGTTTAATTTTAAATATTTCCAGAGTTCAATTTTCTTTGTAGTCTTTTGCAAAATGTCGTTTTGCTTTAGAAATTTGCACAATATCCCCTTCTTTATATATTTTTTGCTTTAACACTAGTACTGGTTGGTTGTTCCAACAATCTATTCCACACTTGTTGAAACGTATCTTGGTTCACTAGGGCTGGTGGTAATTTATGTGCTGCGTGTGGCCTACAATTATATCCGTGAACTAGTCGGGGTAGCACATCTACAGATGCTTATCAGAATAATGGAAACACCTGTAGTTGGCAACACGTCAGATGTATGGGTTGGCAGTGGTGTCGTGGCGACCGCAGCGCCGGACTGCTGGTGGTGGTGTGTTTTGGTCGGTCTCCATACTACGTCAGGCGTCGTGGAACAGGAGTGTGCAGTGGCTGCAACAGACGGAGGTAGTGTAAAATGGGAGACCTCTCAGAGTTTCAAAGAGGGCAAATTGTTGGTGCGCGGTTATGTGGAGTGAGTGTGACGGCAGTGACTAGTGTGTTAGGTGTGTCGCCAGGGACAGTGTCGAAGGTGATGGCCTACACAACACACGGGAAAACCACATCGGGGAAGCGGAACAGTGGGCGGAAGAAAAGCATCAGTGACAGGGCACGCCGGGTATTAAAGCGCATTGTCACGCGGAACCGTCGTGCCACTGCGGCGCAAGTGACGGAGGAACTCAATCAGCACCTCCCCCAACCTGTTTCGACAATCACAGTCCGCCGCGAATTACATGACATGAACTTACGGGGTCGTGTTGCACGGGCCAAACCTCTCATCAGGGACCAGAACGCTTTAGCACGCCGCAAGTGGTGCCGCGACCATGCAACTTGGACCGTTGACGACTGGAAACGTGTGGTATGGTCGGATGAGTCACCATTCACCCTATTCCAAACCACGGGCCGTGTTTATGTGTGGAGAACGCCCAAAGAAGCGTATGATCTGCAGTGTCTCCGCCCAACTGTGAAACATGGCGGCGGCACGGTGATGCTGTGGGCCGCAATATCATGGTTTTCATTGGGTCCTGTGGTCACACTTCGCGGACGCATCACTGCCAACGATTATGTCGCAATTTTAGGAGACCACTTGCATCCTATGGTCCGGATGTTGTTCCCGGACAATGACGCCATATTCCAGGATGATAATGCACCCATTCACACAGCTGGAGTTGTTGCAGCGTGGTTTGAGGAACATCGGGATGAAGTTCAACACCTCCCCTGGCCCGCCCAATCCCCAGATCTCAACATAATTGAACATATGTGGTCCATCTTGGAAACACGACTCCGGCGACGATTTCCACCTCCATCCTCTCTCACAGAACTGGCCGATGCCCTGCACGAGGAATGGTGTAATATTCCACTTGCTACCATTCACGACCTCTATGCCTCCATCCCACGTCGCATCAAGGCTGTTCTGAAGGCGAAAGATGGCCCGACACCATATTAATCTGGTAAGTTGCACTTTCGTTCAGGTGTTTCCATTATTCTGATAAGCATCTGTATGTAGCGGTAAGTCTTCTTCCCTGTTAAATATTTCCACATTCTTTGCTCCAGGCTGCGATTTAAATGTTCTACGAGGCTTGCCTTAATAGTGGGGTTTTCGGTTGTGGAAAAATGAATATGTTCCTTTTTTAAGTACGCCTGGAATGGTCTGTTAATAAACTCTGTACCTTTATCTGTTTGTAGCCGCAGAGGTTTACGCCTGTGGGTAGATGTAAATATTTTCTCGAATGCCTTTATAATATTTTCACCAGTTTTACTACGGACTGGTACTGCCCATGCATAGCGACTAAATATATCAATCACTGTTAAAATCTACCAGTACCCATCAATATATTTTTGTAGACTTTCCACATTGTTTGAAACAGCTTGCCATTGATCGTCAATATTAAACACAAGATAGGGATTGCGTTGAAACCGTTTACGTACTGGTTTATGCAGTGTATATGTCGGTTGTTCTTTTAACGATTGTTCCACCCTTTGTAAAGGTGTTGATTTCTTCATAGCTTTCCATAATACTTCAGCTGTTGAAAACGAGGCAGGGTGTGAAGGGGTATAGTAAATATTAGCTAACTTATTCATTATTATAGTTTATAGTTGCGCCAATTGACAGCTTTTTAAGTTTACGTGATGGCTCCGGCTCCTCCTCTGCTTTTTGGGGAGCAGCAACTGTCAGCTTTCGAATATACTCTACTTGTTGAGGGTTACCAATATGCTCTAAGGGTATATTGGATTTTGCTACGGCAAATGGTTCCCAACCGGTGGATGGAATATTTTTTTACGACACCTAACAAAATCAGATATTAAATCTATTATATTGCCACCAGGAATTGATTTACCATATATACTAACATTAGCATTGGCATCGCATTGAATATCGGTATTTTGTTTTATTTTACGTAATTTTATGTAAACCGCACTACCGCGTTTCTTAGCGGTGTTAGTAGTAGTAGCAGTAGTTGTTGTTGCTACCGGTTTTTGAGCAATGTGTAAATATTTTTGGAATACCTCTCTATATTGCACCCATTTCTCTAGTACACTCATACTATTATTATTTGAAATGTCTTTAATCTCGTCATCGAAATGATAGATATAGCTAGATACAAATGTAATTTTTCGGGCGAAATTAAAATAAGTTTTTTCGCATGCTGCATTATTTAAACAGAGTAGATAGTAAACCTCCTCGAATGGGTGCTAGGAATGCAGTGAGAAAACCACCTTTTTGTATAATTATACGTTTCTTCGTTTGTTTTAGCGTCGGTCCTTTCTTTACCAAATACTTAAGCTGATTTATATATTTCCATTATTTATTTTCTCCTTTTTATTTAACGGAACGTTTCCTTGCAATATGTTATAGGAACATTACAAACGTTTAAGAACGCTTCCTTGCAATACAAATAGAAAGAACTAATTCGGAATCTGCATTTTGTAATATCACCTTGCGTGCCTTAGGTTTTGCCTTTGCTAAAAGTCTTAGTAAGTGTGCATTATTCTTATTAATCATTTTAACGCCTATTATAGTAAAAAGTAGTTGTTAAAATATATAAAATATTGAAGTTAGTATTATTTTACAGGCACATAAACATAATTGAATAACTCCGAGTGGAAAACATTTGTTTGAACACGCTGCTCATCGGGAGTATTCTGTTTTAAATCAAACAGTCGGTAACAATTTCGGTTGTATTTTGATATGCTTCCTGAATAAACTTTAAGTTACCTGGATACAATTGACGTGCCAAGTAATTAATTTGAACCTGGTCTCTAGGATTTTTAAAACATACTATATATTGACAATTTAATGAAGTATCACGCATACTTCTAGCCTGATGGAATATATTGTGAGTAATGAAAAATAACTTAAATTTCCATGGTAGCTACCTTTGGTAAAAATATCTACAAGATGGTTATTACATTCACGCATTAAATCATCTATAATTATAAGGTGTGGGCCTTCTTTAAATTTACAACATGAGGAGAGAATATTGTATAAGGGTTGCTATTCGCCATAACATCATACCATATTTTTCCATTTTTCAGTATAATGCTTTAGAAATGTTTTTACAAAGTACCTCTTTCCACATCCTGTCGGGACGGCGACAATACATGTAAATGGACGTTGAAAATCCATATTCTAATATATTATAAAATAAATTAGTAATATAATAAAACATCGTTATTATTACCATTTAATAATGCAAATACTTCCAGTACAATTTGTTTAGGCAAACTAGAACATTCTGGAAAAACATTATTCTGTTCTAAACAATTTTGAGCATATTTTGTTACGTCTTCAAATAGCTGTGAACATGTAAATATTGCCTGTTGAATACATGGCATGTAGAGATGATGTTTTCTCCACGTATAAACACTAAAATTTATCTGGCCGTTTTTGTCATCATCTGATGAGCGGTTAATACACTGGCGAATATATGTGGGTAGTGAAGTTGCTATAGTGGAATTAAAATATCTGCCAATATATTGAAAATGTGATAGAAAATTATACCACTCTTTGAGAGAAAAGCGTATAGGATCGTAGTAATCATGTAAACTAATAACTACAGAAATGTCCCCGCATTATTATCATGTGCAAGACCGATACATATTTTAATTTCATTAAAATAATAATAATTATTTAAAATTTTATTATCCATTATTTCTCTTTATTTCTCTTCTCTATACATGGAAAAATAAATATAATACCATAATAATTTATTTAATCTATTCGTTGTCTCTTAAAACCGTATGGAACCGTATCATAATTATCAGTGCATCATTTTCTTTTCGTGTACACCAAATGATAAATTTTCTTTTCCGGCCTAGAAACGGTATTATGATCTTCCATGCGAGTAATCTTTCTTTCGCTAAACACATGAACAGATGGAGCATTGTTAGTTATCATCTCTTTTATTTCTTGGAAATCAATCTTTTTAGAATTTTCATAATTGAGTGTTATTCCTCGAACTCTACACAGATTTTTTTCAATTATCTGGGTTGTATACTTCAAATCCATAGTTCTTTGGGCCTCCGGAACAGAACTCACTAATAAACGTCTTAACGCCGTATTCATGTAACTCGTTAGTAAGTTCACCAAGCATATCACCCGTTTCTAACTTTGGCCCGTCTGAAGTTTCCACATAAATATCCGTATCATAGTATAGCACGTATTTACAAAATTTATCCAAATAATTATAGAGCTCCAGACGAGTGTGGGCAGTAGTATAAGCAGCTATTATCACATTTGTATTGGTGTGTGGTACACTCGCGCTATCGAGACACTGCTAATTTAAAATTAACGTGTCCTCGTTAATTTGAATATCTTCGTGCACCTCAATATTTGGATCGGCTAACTTGTTAAAATATTCATCCGGGACAGGTATTATTGATGTTTGACTATAATTTTCTTTCTGACTGAATTTACACTAAAAACTATTTAGTATTAATTTAGTTTAGCTAAACTTTTACGACTTTTATTTACACATATTTTGTCCGGATCCAACTTAATACCTTCTTTGTGATAATAGCTGCTTGTAAATTTCTGTGTCCTTTCATCAGTCGTGCACCACGAAGGCCAATCGTTTTTATTTTGAGAAACTTATTAATATAGTCTGTAAACAGACCACCTTCTTTCTTAACAGGATTATATTGTTCAACCTTAAAATGCCGCGCCTGACGCATTTCTACCACTTATATCCTTTCACAATCGCCTTGCGAACCTCATCCACTACCCAAGTACCGGTAATGGCACGCTCCTTATCACTATGTGTACAATCACCCTTATTTAACGAATCCGCGCATGCTCTGCATAGAGGGAATAGTAAATTACCCCCAGACCGATATTGGAAGACAGGGTAATACAATTCGGTTGGAGGAAAAATACTACATTTTACTATTTCCTCAATTTTATCGATGCGCGGCCATTCTCTCCCTACATAAATATGTGTAGGATGCCCCGCGGGATATTTTTGACCTTATTAAAGAAACGGTACAGGGAACATACGTCTAAATATTTAATTTTCTCCCCATGTTTCACTTTATAATGTAATTTCACCGCGTTTGTCCGCCTCTATACAGAGCATCAGTAAAAGTAAGTCGAGGTCATACGCGGGGGTTTCCCCATGACGTCATGGTTATTTTCGTAATACACCCTCTAGCAAAATCAGGACTTAATGGTTCCTAGTTGCCAAAATGTTGTCAGAACTTCACCAATCTTCGGAATTAGGTACATTATGATGAAAATCGACAAGGGGTTTATAAGGATAAATTTTGTGATTTATTTTTGTGATATTTTGAGCCGTTTTCGAGATATAGGGGTTAATTGCCAAAATATCGTCGAATCATCACTAAACTTTGAATTTAGGTAGATTATGATGAAAAACGACAAGAGGTTTATAAGCAGAGATCTTTCGATTTTTTCTTTTTTGGCGATATTTTCAGCCGTGTTCGAGTTATCGGGCCAAATTGTCAAACAAAGGGTTCATAGCCTTTGATGAGCGCGAAATGCAATATTAAATAGCGGATGCCTAGAGGGGGTGCTATGTTAGATCAGATAGCCTAAAGGACGTGTAATCCGCGTTATGTTAAATAGGGGCTGGTTCGGAGCCTTTGTAATTTCTGCTATGTTAAATAGGGGTTGGAGAAAGGTGCCGTAGTCTTTTATAAATAGGAGATGGACCGTAGCCTTTATGCTGTATTGGAATGTGTTTGTAAACCCGTTGCCTTTGTAATCTCTGCTATGTTAAATAGGGGTCGTAGCCTTTCTGCTAAGTTAAAAAGGGCATGAAAAAGGGTCGTAGCTTCTGTGCAATGTTAGATAGGGATTCGTATTCCATCTCTGCTATGGTGCTGTGTAGGGAAGAACTTTGTATGAGGGCTAGGTTCGTAGTTGTAAGTCCTGTCTAATCTCTGCTATGTTAAATAGGGGATGCGAGAAGTGTCAGCTAGCCTAGAAGGGGTGCTTTGTTAAATTTCACCCCTATGTTGGGTTAGATCAAAATGTGCTCGTAGCCTTTTACAGGTGTTAAATGCGTTCGTAATCTCTGCCATGTTATATAGGGAATAGACAATTGTATAAGGAGTGCGAGAAAATGTGGTCAAATAGGGGTAGAAAAGAGTCTGCTTTGTTAAATAGGGGTTGAAAAAAGGTGCCGTAGCCTTTTATGAAATAGTGGTGAAAAATATGCTTGTAGCTTTTTATCATAGGTAGCCAAAAACTACGACACTGCGTATCGTCTAGCCCTGGAAAATCAACTACTTGCTATCATCCAGTTATGGGGAGAATGTGCAATTTCCAAAAAGTGCTGTCAAGTGATGCCATTACTACTTGAAAAGAAGCCCGGTTACGTAAGCAATGATTACAGTATCTGAACAAAGAAACCGGAAAAGTCCAGAAATTTGAGTAATTTCTCGGAAAAGAAAACGAACCAAACAAGATGAAAATTAATAGGAGATAATACCAACAGAATAAAGTGCAGATCAAGAAGACAAGAGCCCAGTCAGAACATTCCTGGCCGACCACTAAACCAATTATCACTCCATGATAAAGTTAGAATACTAAAATAACAACCAAACAGCCACTACAAGACGGCTGATACGAAAGATACCTACAGAAACTGGCATACTGGGAAAAGAGAACAGTGCTTAAAAAGAAAGAAATCCTCAGATTGTGATAAGAGTTGATACACACATATGGGTCCGTGGTCACACACATAACACTCAAAGGATATAATAGCCAAGTTAACCGTGAATACCGGCAAACCAGTAACGACAAATTTATGGAACGAAACTAGAGTTACGTGACGGTTCAAATGGCGAAACAGATGAAAACCGAACGATGGCTACAAAACATTCATTTAATTTACCCTACCTAATGAAATTTTCTTGGCGTATCACCGAAGATCCGGATAGATTTTTTATGTTGTACGAACACCTAGCAATGCTTCAAGGCTGGGATGACACTAGGAAGAAAGAGGTTTTGCCAATGTATCTCCAGGACGTCGCCTTCGATTTGGTCTTCCAGTTGCAGTCACAGAATTTAATGACAGATATTACATATGACCAGTTAAAGGACAAATTCGCAAGCATGAGCAGATCGAATATACCACATGATAAGGCAGAGATGGAAATGAATTTGGTTCAAAATCATTCGGACGAACCAATTTATGCTTACTTTATTCGTAAATTACGGGCAATACGCCATAATATCCGTGAAGCTAGTGAAGAGGAAAAGGTACATTATTTCTCGTTTTGCTTATAAAGGAATTTCCTGAAGAATATTGCATTAGAAACTTACATTTCAGTAGGAAATTTGCAGAATCGCCTTCATGCTTTGGAGAAATAAAAATTTTCAAAATAAAACAAGTTCCTATACTACGAAACTATGTCATCCAATTCATTTAGCGGGAAGTTGGGTGGTAGGTTTAAGTTGACTTCCTCTTCAGTGTTTTTTTTTATAAAATTCAAAAAGAAGAATAGCTTATTATTCAACTAGGGGATAAAAATATAACGGAATATAATATACAACTTCAGCCCGGATATTACGAATCAATAAATTCGATTTTAGATACTATTGGTACGACATTACGCAAACAAATGGGGAAAGAATATGAGGAGAAAGAAAATGTACATGTATTTGAGGAAAGTAGTATTCTTAATAAAAAGTTTCATTATCTAGAAATTATTAGTGTTGAACGGATGGTGAATGAAGATCCTTTAGTAATAGAAGAAAAACCATTATTGTGCAATATGAGGGTATTAGCGATAAAGATTATATTTCTCATAGACGAATTCCTAAACGAGAATATCCTTTCGCGATGAGTCATGGATAACATTTTTTTAGGATTTAGTAATGATTTTAAAGTAAATACACGCATTGTTCACTTTTATCTCATGCATCCAAAAGACAAACCAAAGTTTCTAAATGTTTCAGGACCTTACCACAAATCTTGATTATCTTATTCCTTCAGAAATTAATATATCACCTGTCTACACAGCGTGGTTTCTGATACGTATTTATGTTTACGTCTGACAGGTACAGACGGGCTGACGGAAATAGCTGGATTATGTGGTCTTTTTTTTATAGCTACGCTACCAAGAGACAAAAGAAATGAGCTTCAAGATTCTAAATCGTATCCACTCCAATAATTACTGTAAATCGTGGCCTTTGATTAAATCTAAAGGGAAAGTACGAATCTCTTTTTTTGCACGATGGTGGATAAAAATCCTCTATCAATTTTTCGTAAACAGTCACAACAAAACTTTCTCGTTCTTCCATTTTTGTGCAACCGATTAAGATCTGATTTCATTTCGGATGTTTTAGGTTGCGTTTTGAAGTCAAGGCTGACATCAGGAGAGCAAAAGTTGCCTAAATACCTTAAAACAAACTTCTAGGTGTTATATACGGAGCTTTGTCGCGAATAATACATAATTATGCATTACGTTTGAATGTTTATTCTATTTCTCTTTATTTACAGATAAAGGCTTGGACGACACAGGAAGAACAAAATTATTTCTTAACTTTACAGTTTCATATTTTTTTTAAAAATTAATCCTGCATAGTAGTCCCATACTAGTGAAACAGTTTAACAGGTTAAAGGACTTTTAAAATAACGTAGAAAAGGAAAGCAAATTTAATTTATTGGTTACATGGTAAAGAGAAACTAATTTCTGATTGAGTGAGAGTGAATTGCGTGAATGTGTGTCGAAGTTTAAAAGGAGAAATTTTATTATGTAAGATCATATGATTTATGGCATTCTTTTTGTATTTTAGACTGAAATTTCAACAGAAATAGATTTTTAAAAACATAAAAATTTCTGTAAAATAAAAGTAAATTGCAAAATTATCTTTTCAGTAGTGTTATTTTAAAATATCAATTTCCTATATTTAATCATCTCCGGTTGTTAACAATGGTCATTGCCGTTTTCACTGTCCTTATATATTTAACAATTTTGTTGTGTACGTCAGGATAATATATATATATATATATATGCTTCTTTTTATTTTCAGCGCTACGGTTTTTCGTTACTTAAAAATTTGGCATTAAATACTGAGGAATTTTATCTCTTACGTCATTCAATGAAAATTGTCTTCTGATTTGCTTGATGTAATTAATTTGAAATAGATTAATGGATATATATTTCTAGTTGTGCACGTTTATTACTCAGACCTTTCAAATAAAAAAACATGAAAAAGAAACGTTCACATCATCACTTAACGAAATAATTTATATACAATATAATATACAAATTATATACTAAGGCTAAGCACACTTGAACAACTTAAAACTGAAAATACCTATTTTTAATAACCGAGTGGCTGAAAAAATGACATCGTAGTGTCTCAATTTCTAAGTCTGACGTGTTGTCATTGTAGAGTAACTAGTTATCGCACCGAACTTTCAAACTTTTACGCTTTCAACAACGGGTGATTAATTCTCTATTGGGAAACATGTTTGTTTTCACTTTTATGAAATGGAATAGTAACTTCAATGCAATAATTTCAATTTATATTTTTGTTTCTTACATACTTTTATTGCCGTATGTTAAAATTTTATTCTTGGCGCCAGCGTCTCGCCGCTGAAACTCCTCGACAGAGTTCACAATATCGACGAAAGAGGGCAGTGCAATTAGGTCCACTTTGGGAGGAAAAATAAGACGCGATTTTTACATCAACTAGTGATAAATATATCGCAGGTTGATATAGGTTAGAATAGTGCATATTTTCCACATCAGTGCTTTCTCTATTTGTAATTTGTTTTGTGTGCTAAATTCATTGAAACGTGTTATGCCACCGTATTCATTTATAACTTCATGAATTAATGCCTGTAAAGGCTTCTGAAAGTGTCGAGTGCGATACCTTGAATCTATCGCTAATCTTTGCAGTTTACATTCAATTCAATTCAAATATGAGCTGTGAAGTCATATTCGTTACAGTGGTTAACATGATTCAAAGGTGATTCAAATTTATACCTAGTTTCAATAGATAAAGAATAAGGGCAACGGAAGCAAACACAGCAGGTACTACATTCCTTCGCACTGCACGAAGCCAAGCATTTTCTAGATTTTCATTTCTCCGAAGGGTAACAAATATTTTGTTAGGAAATCATATTGGCGTTTTAATGAACAATAGAACTATGCACGACTTAAACATATTCTGTCCATCTCTTTATGCTATCGGTTCTTAACAACACAAACCAACCAACTAGTAACAAGCCTGTAGTTGAATAACAAACAGTCTCCTGATTACTTACGTCATAACATGGCGGAAGACCATTTAGCGTACGAGTGGGATTGTTTGGAAACAAGCCGTCATATATCTTGATAAATTGAACACAGAAAGAAAAGAAAGTGATTTCCATAGATTGCTTTAGCAGAATATATTTTTATTTCAATAAAAAAACAACCGGAAATGGCCATTATCAACGACCTTGTGTGGTTTATGTTTATAATGATAGCTACAATATATTTTATAATATTTTGAAACTAAATACGACCAGAGATGATATTACACTTTTAAATAATGCTGCAATTATTGAGTGACCCTGACGGAAAATTTAAGGCTTTGTTTGTAAGTCAATTAAATCATAATTGCAACTTATGCTCTGGAGCATATATTGAAATTATACAAAAACAAAAGAAGGAAACAAGTTGTATATGCCCTTCCTCATTATTGACCTGGCAAAATGCCAACATATGTTAATTCCCTTGCTAAAATTTGTAAGACTATAGATATTCTCATGTTGTAAATATTAAAGACACCCATATTTCAACGTAAATTCACAATTTAAAAAAAAAACAGAGACGTATTTTAAAAGTGTACTAATTGTGCAGCAAAATGCTGTAAATATGTTCAAATGTATTCCATAAGAAATAATAATAATTGCGTATATATATAAAAAAAATAACTGAACCTGACTTTTCTTACCTAGGCTAACCCACTGTAGCTTGTTCATAAACAGTGAAAGAAGGCAAAAGAAAAAACTGCGAACTGATTGTGACGCCATTAGTATTCCAACGCGTTGTAATGATATGATCTGTGATTTGTTATATTTCTGAGTTATGGATTTTTGTGTCTCATAATGGCAACACAGCTCGTATGCACTACAGTTTGAGTCACGTAGTAGTAGAGCTGTGCTCTGATTGGTAGTTTGACTTGCCAGTATATGGATAGGTTATGATGTTAGTTTTACACTTGACGTTAGTCAGCGACGCAAACTAGGGTACTGTTCCGCCTACTCCTCGAAAATTACCGAAGTTTGCCTATGAATTCATCGTAAGTTTGTAAAGTGAAAAGAATGACTACGGACAAATTAATGCGGCAAATGTTTACGGAAAAACATTAAAATTTAAAAAGTTAATACTTATTTGAAATGAAATTAAAAGCACTTACCTTATTTATACAGAAGATTTCATGTGTTCTGGTTATAACGTAAGCTACGTTTTCCAGATAAGATACAGATAAGTGGGAGGGAGCGAGTTAAAAAAGTACAGAAATTCGATGCGAAATACTCCAATATATACACACCACATCACATTTGAACTGAAGTTTTCTATTATTTTTTTAATGAGTTTCCAGATTAATATATAGGCCTACATAATATCATATTTTTAATAAAAGTTTTAAAACATCATATTACTGTTTTATATAAAAGCTCTAAAACGCAAGTTCCAAGAGTTCGCTTTCAACTATCTTACTAGATGTAGTGTCGGCCAAGTGCTCATTTTCAAAGTTAAAACTTACAAAGAGCTTTTTAAGGAATTCTGTAACCTAAGACAGACTCAGTGAACTCAGCCGTCTGAGTTTTGCATGTGCACTGTAAGGGTAAGATCTTTCTATGTTTAAGTTAAGTAAGCAATACTTCAAAATCCGGTAAAGATAATTCATTAGATTGGTTGATTGAATTGTTATGAATGCCCTAAATGAGTTGCTAAGTTTCTAAAGACAGAACCTACAAAGTTTGGTAAAGTGTACTCCAAATTAATCAATGGGTCCCGGCGAGAACTGAACTGGTAACCACGCGCACAGTAAGCGAGCGATCTAACTTCTCGAACACCCCGAGAATTGTTTGTATTAGAGATTTATGGAAATACTGTTTTCTAAATACTAGAAATACATTAACACTACATAAGAGATATATTTATTGATACTGAATTTCAATTTCTATAATTTATATTTGATTATTTATAAGAAATTTTTCAATAATTATTTTTTTAGTAACCTTACACTGAGTAATTCTTGTAGTTTATATAACATCGAAATTTATTGCATTAAAATTACCAGCCAAAATATATTTGAACTCAGGGGTGGATTTCGGCCATAGTCTCAACAGGCAAGGCCGGACAGAAAATTACCCAGAAGCCTGCACAAAGTAAAATCAGTGATTTTCCACATAGCAAATGATATCCCGTTTAGAACCACAATATGCGTACAATATTCCAGATAATTTAGGATCAAATAAAGATATTGCGAGGATATATTTTTTAGAATATTAGAAGGATATTGAAGGTTGGAATTTCAGGAATATTCTGAGAAAGTATATTTATCCTCGACATATTCGTATAATATACTTGAGATATCCCCAGGAAAATCCTTAGGATATGCGCTCATCCTAGACATTCAGATATTCATAGAATATTCTACGCATAAACCAAGAATATCATAAATATCCTTGGAATATTCCAATGTCTCCACGGGGATATTCGTAAAATGCATCTGCGCTGTATGGGTTAATAAACTCCCAGCAATAAATAAATAAATAATGCAAAGAATGAGAGACAATTAAATCTAAATCTACCTCCTATTTTCCTTATGTTTATAACTTTTAACGTAATTTCTAAATGAATGCTTTGTAATTTCTAAATTGCGAATACATATCACAAGGTTAAACATTAAACATAATCTGAAGTTTAACATAATTTAATCTGATGCAAGAGTGCACGTACTGGATTTCCAAGTGCATTTTTCAATGCGAAATGAATGTTTAAGTATCACCAAATCACTTGACTGTGGCGATTTCTGTAGCATGTGAGTAGAGTGGGGTCACCTTGTCTCAAATTAGGCACCTTTGGCTCAATTTTTTAAAAAAATTGTTACGTTCTTGTAACCAGATGTAGTTACTTTTTATTCTTTTTTACGACCTTGTTTTTAACCCTATAAAATAGCATTATTTTGTAAAAGGCTACGAGCATATTTTTCAACTCCTGTTTAACATAGCAGAGATTTCGGTCCCTCTTTTTCACATTCTCATAAAGGCTACGAGCAACCCCTATTTAACATAGCAGAAACACAACATAAGGGTGTATTCACCTATTTCTCGCATTCCGTATTTCATATTGGCCCGGTGTTTTCGAAACGGCTCAAAACACTTCCAGCACGGCAACCCCTTGTCGATTTTTGAAGTTTGGTAAAGATATGACAATTAGGCCCAATATCTTCGAAACGGCTCAAAACATCCCATAGCACGGTAATTTGCCTAATTTCGAAGTTTGGTAAAATGTGAAAAAAAATTGGTAATTAGGACTAATATCTCCGAAACGGCTGAAAATATCGAAAAAATAAATCGAAAAACACACCCAGCATGGTAACCCCTCTGTCGATTTTCATCATAATCTACCTAATTCCAAACTTTGGTAAAGATGGGACAAAACTTTGGTAGTTAGGAACCACGATAAATTTAGCTAAATCCAGAGTTTGTTGAACACCTTGTTGGGAGGCTATTAAAGGAGCCTGGTTGGAGGCTAGCAATTACGTACACAAGTTCATTGCCCTGTTACGAATTACTCATTGCTCTGATTCACAGACGTGAGTGCAATTAGTGGTGGATGTAGGTTGTTAATGTTTTTTAACAGTGGATTGTGGGTGAGTAATTGTTTACTAGATTTTTTAGATATAGCATTGTAAAACGTGCATTTCCCATATGGTATGTGTTATTAAAAGTGTGGGGTTGTAATATTTAGGTATAATAAATAGTTTGGTCACACACACACACACACACACACACACACTGGTTAATGGTATAACATTGGTGTAAGACAAGGCTGATGATCTTTTGCTCCAAATAGACTGCTTATTTTTATAATGTAAACAGGGTTTGTACGTGTGCCGTAAATGGTTGTACCCTGACCTGACCTACCAGAACACACCACCCTATCTCGGTGTCCAGTGGTGTATTACTGTATTTAACTTAACTCCCAGAACAGTGGCTACGGCCTCGTGGTCTAAGCTCAAAGGGTGAAATATTGAAATTTCATATTTGGTATTATGGCGTCTAACAACATACAAGAGGGTTATAGTCTTCGTAGTGTTCCAGAAGGGGTGATGGCTTTTTGGACTTAATGTAAATTTACGAGTTATACCCTCTCTTAATAACGGCATGTATCCTATTGTTCACTGGCGTACCCCAGGTGGGCTCCCTAATATTGCACCGCGTCCGATGGCGTACGAAGGGGCCAAGGCCATACCCACCATAATATATTATTTCAGGGGCGTATTGCTTGCGAAATTTCGTAAAACACCCCGGCAAGTGCTGTACCCAACCTAACCCACCAGACAGGGGTACGCCGTCCTTTACCTTGAGGTCAAAGTTTTAAAATTTAAAAGTGTATATTTTATAAACGACGCAACATATCAACATGCAGTTTCTCGTTATGGCCTAAGACCGTAAAGTGGCATATATGAAAATAGTGGTGACCTCCGGGTTAAACGTCAAATATTAAATTGACTATATTTCGTAACCGCCGTAACATATCAACATGTGGTTTTAGGTTATGGACTAAGATTGTCCAATGGCATATATGAAAAAAGTGGTGACCTCGAGTAATAGTAAATTGTTCTTTAACCACCGATTTTAACATTGGCAAGATAGGAGATTGGCTCACGGCTGCAAGTTTTTTTGTAAATGGGGAAATAAATTATTTCCTACTACCGCCATCTACCGCTGTTATTATTAACTACCCTCACCGCCATCTACCGCTGTTATTATTAACTACCCTCACCGCCATCTACCGCTGTTATTATTAACTACCCTCACTGATTTCTACTGCTGTTATTATTAACTACCCTCACCATCATATAAGGCAGTTATTATTAACTACAGCATCTTCCTCGTCATCTACCTCCATCTACCGCTGTTATTAATAACAACTTAATTATTACCCCTCCATCTATTGATAGTTCTATTAATTATATCAATATTGCTGCTAACTTCTTGAAATAGTTATTACATCTAAGCGCTTTTTTACGCAAACGGCGAACGGAAGTGTGTTCTAACAGCTGCTGTTTTTATACCCCCAACAAATACAAGATTCATACACATTTAACATGAACATACCTCGCTACTTTCTTTATTCTCACCCGCATTTTAAAAGTACAAAAATTTAGCTTATTATTGTAGCTAAGAATTTGTTACAGCGGCAATCAACATTTTCTTTTAGTTTAAAATTTTGTGGAAGAATCGCTGTTTTCAATCGTTTCTGGCTCGAATTAGTATTCTCATGCATTTGCGCTTTACACTATCTATAAATGAAATCGAAAGTAACAACTGGAAAAACGGAAGTAACTAACAAAATAGAATTCTCACGCGAAGGCTGAATTATTATTATTTATGTCCCAAATCTATTGAAATCAGGCATTTTTATTTCTTTTAAGCTTGCCATTATTCCCACATCTGGAAAAGATTGCATGAGTTTTAACTAAAGTCATAGTCGTAGGTTGTTTGAATGTCATTTGCGCTTCATGATCTATTTATTCAGCA
>JAGDQP010014608.1:28099-44731 GCA_022664845.1 Lepisma saccharinum | reverse complement strand
AAAACTCGAAGTTAGGGGCGCAGCCAGCTACGGGGGGCGAGGACCTAAACGAGGCCGAGCGAGCGAGTATATATATTATACACGTACAAAAAGCTGTGAAATCCGAACAAAAACACCAGAGGTGCAAAAAGTGGAGCCAAGTTCTTTAGCCCTAAAAAGGTGTGAAATGGGAGACGGATGAGCCAAGTTCCTTGGTGACAGCATGTAACAGGAACAAAGGAACTTGGCGCGAGCTGGCAACAGCCTTAGGGTTGGTGGCGGTGGACGCAGTGGGTTTTAGGAACCCCCTCCCCCCTTATAGCTTGAGAATCATGAACCTTGCCACCTCGCGCCAAGTTCCTTTGTTCCTGTTACATGCTGTCACCAAGGAACTTGGCTCATCCGTCTCCCATTTCACACCTTTTTAGGGCTAAAGAACTTGGCTCCACTTTTTGCACCTCTGGTGTTTTTGTTCGGATTTAATATTAAACATTGAATCACGTTAGAACTTTATCTATTTCGTGAACTTGCGTTTAGTTCATTATTGTTTCACATTCTGTAAACCATTCCAAACTTAAAGATATGAAATTCACAGTTGAGTACTTCAGTTACAAACACGGCCAGGTTCATTTTGCAAAGTTTTTAGGAGTGCTCAAAAACTGTTTGCTATAGACGGAAAACATTAATGTTGCTAATATTTTTTTTTATTTTAATACCAATATGTAATTAAAATTGAATGTGTAACAGATTATATTAAAAATTTACGTCTTTGCTACAAAAACTGCAAACATGCAACTTTGAAAGTGGTTCCTTCAGGTTGGTTTTTAAAAAGATAATACATTTAATAAAACACATTTTAATTTCAAGCCTTCTGTGTTACATTATAGCACACGTTTTACTTTTCTATAGAAACATCTCTAATTGACAATTTCCAGAACTTAATCTTACTCTTCGTCATTGTTGGTTGCATTCTTGTGATTCACCGTGATTGGCTGAATACTGTGCTGTGATTGGCTACACTGAACCTGGCCGTGTTTGAAACTAAGCACTTGTGGAGCTGGCCATTTTTTTGTAAAGAAGTCACTTATTTAAATGAAGGGTAGACGGGAAGAATGATCCGGGTCCATTTTTAAGGTTGTGAGAAAAAACACAGTTTAAGTGTAAACACTTGCATTTAAAGTTATTTTTGCTTTGAGCATCTTTGCTTGAGGTCGAGGACATGCCTAGAGCAAACAAATAACTTTAAATTCAAGATTTTATACTTTAAAATGTATTTTATCTCACAACTTTAAAAAATGAACCGTGATCGTTCTTCCCGTGTATCCTTCAAATGAATTTTTAACACGTATCTGGCCGTTTTTTGTAACGAACGACATTCAATATTGAAAAGAGGATGAAATCTCCTAATAGAAACAATGTGTAACTTATTTTGTGACAAAATGGATCCTGACCGTATTTGTAACTGGGCTACAGAATTGGTGTATTTACTGTTATGTTTTTAAGAGCCCAATTGCCCCGTCTCACAAGGCATGCTTGTGAAGATTCACCCAAGACATTGTGAGTTTATTTCCGAACACAGACAACAGTGAAACACAATGTGATAGTCGAGTATTCATTGACAGTTTACTGTATTCAGAAGTTGGGTTTAGTTAAAGTTCACAGGGAAAGAACTTGCTTTTCCTAGTCTTGGTCAAATTTAGATTTGTTTCTTCTTTGAATGACCTTAAAAAAACTAAGAACCAATAATATAATATCGATAGTTCGTGTATTACATTCAAATCTTTATTTGATATGCAGGTATGCGTAATGCTGATTATGGACTTTCAAAGCTCTACCGTTTAAAATTAAGATAATGGAGAAAGTACATTTATCCTATGGATTTGAATTAAGCTTTATATTTTATTTTACTTTCGTATTTCATCCAAATTTTGTAGAGAAGTGGGAAATATGGTAGTCGCTTTCATAAAAATATTTTTGTAACATAATTAAAACAAAATTATAGAATTACATAAAGCAAATTACTGTGTGCGACAGATTTGTGACTAATCACAATTTGGCCCCTTGATAAATAAATAAATTTAAATGGAAGCAGATATCCTTATTTATCATATAAAGAAACGTTTTGTTGCTAGGCAATTAAGGGACCTCATATTACGTGGTGAGATTGTCTATGTTAAGCTCATTATCCTCAAGTAAATTACTGAAATAAGATATATATTAAAATGAAAAGTTATAAAATTAACAACTGCTTATTACGACATAATATTCATAATCTCAAATTTGATTACGCCACTTACATGGTGAATGATACACAATGATTATGTTTAAAACTCATGTTCATTCATAAACTTAATTCTGCATATCTTTATTTTGACCTGCTGGTCTATGCACCTAGTCCTGAGGTCCAGGGTTCGATTCCCGACTCTTCCAAGTGATTTGTTTTCAAAACGAGAGGATCTAGAACGGTACCCATCCAGCAGTGTGAAGCCATTGGGGAGCTGTTACGAATAAAAGTCAGTAGCTAGCGATCACAGTTGAGAGCTTCGGCTCTCCTCTCCCAACACGTCTGGTCAAAGATGTTGTCTTTGAAGTAACTAAATAAATCTAAAAAGGGGACATTAGCATATTCAGCATGTTTTTGATGTCAATATCAAAACATAAAATAGTAGGAGTGAAACTGAGACAAAACTAATTCATCTGTGTTATATCTAAAGGAAATCATTAGTCGTTAGTCAGTAGCCCAGTAGTTGATGAAATAGCACTTAAATGGAATAATAATAATTCGTTCATATAATTATAGCAACGTAGATTTATATAAAAGTTAATGCCTCTGCGACCAGATAACAGTCGTTCGATATTTGTAGCCATCATTTGAATATGATGCAACACCACGTATTCAGCCCATGATATTCTATCAAAAGCATCGAGTGGTCTATTTTGCTTCAGCAGCAGCAGTTGGAGTTGACATATAAGCTGTTCCAAAGTATCTGTTATCGTCCGAAACGTAAACCTGGTAAGTAACAAGACGCCTGTACTAAAAGAAGCAAGGACAGAATTTGCAAGATTCATCTTCAGTTTGAAATGCCTCTCGTTGTGGCGCCAAAATGAAACATTAATGCATGTAATGTGATATTGTCGTAGTTAGACCAAAATTTATAATGTGGTTGTAGTGAAAACTACGATCAGAGAAAGAAAATGCAGAAATATAACATAACTATATTCTTTATCGTTAGGCTCTTAGACTTATCAATATAAACTGATCATTCCGTATATACACTCACAAAACTCGATATAAGAAAGTGAAACATAATGTATTGAACTTGATAAACGGGGCTAACAGCTCTTCATAAATAAAGAAACGAAGAGACAAAGTTGAACGCAGCACGAAAGATTGGATACTGCTATAACTAATCACAGGTGCCGTAGGCTTGAGAAGCAGCAGTTGCCACAGTGCTACCTAAACGACTGCCGCAATATGTATTTGAAAAGTATAAGAGAGCGCTGGATAGCTAAACGCAATAAATTATTGCGGAAACACAATATTTAGTCAATCTGTTCTGGTAGTGTGCATTAGGAGATTAGCACAATGCCAAATACAGATCAACATGACCAGATGGACCAAGGTCTGCTCTTCGGTGTCCAGGAAGTTGTAAAATACGTATCAAACGAAATAAAATTTAACCCGGAGGTTCCGTGGATATAAACCATATGAAACTATGACCGTTAATGAAAGGTATATCAGCATCTATTGCCAAAGAAACGGGTCCGTCCCATCAACGCAACTGTGTGTAGATTTTATGTCCCGACTGAACGACCCATATGGATAAATATATAATTTCAATTTTATTCAGCGCCCTTAGGAGAAATTAGCTCAGGCAGTATGTGTGGCCGATGATGGCAGAATTGGTAGAATTAAGAAAGTGAGAGAAAACGAGAACCCCCCGAGAAACCCAATGTTTTGTACACCACAAAGACCATATGGCATAAGCTGGGATTGAACTGAAGATCTCAAGCACTAGAGGTGCGCGCTCTACCACTGATTCAGCGAGATTCACATGATTAATTACGAATCTCAGGCGACCACCGTACAACACTTCTACCATCATTAAAAGAAACAGCTGAATGTGCAAATGTGCTTCGTTGTATCTCCTAACTGCCCTGGTGGGGTATCCTCTTTTTCTTTACATAGTTGTTATACTTATTAACACGTGTACCTGTCCTTCTCACTAGTTTCAATTTTTAGTGTGCTCTTGCATCAAGAGATTTTAAGGCATGCTCTTCCATTTTGCATCGAGCAATATTCTATTTTTGAGGTACAAAAATACCCCCGGAGCATAGTGTATACATATATATAAGTGTCCTAATATCAGAAATATTGCTGATAATTACGCCAGTACTGGACATTACGATCAACAGCGAATCCTTGCTTTCCTTCCGAACGATATAGAATCTGAAGCTGAAACAAATGGCGATAGTGATTTCTACATTGAAAGCAATCAATCATCTGATTACGAACATAGTGAGGCAAAAAGATTACAATGGATCTTCAGAATAGTTCTTATTTGGCAAGAATAGATGCTTTAAATGATAAAAATGCTCTGGTAAAGAAACTTACCAGGCCTTCCCATATTATAGTTTCTCGCGAGAGCCCATATTTCCACAAAAGAAACAAAATATCTTCCCCTCAAAATGTACGAACTTGTACAAATGATAAGAGGGGAGATGCCTAGGAAAGCAGAAGAGCATAAAGATGACGAAAAGGCAAGACGATGTTAATTTTTCCCGCAGGAGGCTGGCAGAAAAATTAAAACGACGTGGAATAAATGCAACAAAAGTATTTGCAATACTATCACTGTGCTTATCCAATTTCTGCTTAACATTCTCTGTAAGCATGGTGGAAAGCAAAAGTTTTGAAAATTATTTTATCCTTTCTAGATTCTTTTTAACATTTCTTGTAGTCATTATAAGAAACAAAAGAATTACAATACTTTTTAGAGCTTTTTAAGTTGGGCTATTTAAATAGCTCACCTGCACAAGAACGTGATTACCAGTACAATTAAGGAGTATTGACATATATCTAGGGGCACGAGAGAAACCACACGTGCTCTCCTTCGTACCATACAAACTCAGCGATATGAGGATAACATATTGCATCATAATGTTGTATATACACTAACAAGAAATGTACCCATAGACATGAAAGCCAATTTGCTGGAACTGCACATGAAATTAATTGACTCCTTGTACTGAAGGTATCAAATTATACTTTCACTATTAAATGGTAAATCCCTACATTTAAGTACCAAGTTCATAAGTTTCTCTACAATAAACATTTAAATTTGACATAATTTCTGTTTTTTCGAACTACTCGTGCTCAGGCCGGCAATTTTGAAAGGCTATATAAATCGAAGCAAAAAAAATGGTGGTAAAAAGAAAAATATAAAGGTCTCATAATTTTGTATGTAGTTTTCAGTTTTAAAATATTAACCAAATCTGAGACAGTCGTGTGGATCACCCTGGACAATTTGAAATGAAATCAGTTACATACTGTTTTATTTTATATATCATATACATACCAGGTGTTTCAAAACAATACCCAATGAAAATAAAGACCTTTGCTTAAGAAATTGAAATAAATACTAGAACTCTGAGCGTCTATAATGTTGTACAGTGTGTAATATTCCATGCGCTATGTTAAGAAAGCCATTTTTCAACAATCATCTTAATTTTATTAAAATATCCTCTAACTTTATCGCGTCAGAATATATGTATAACTCATTTAAAACAATGTAGAAATATACAGTTTGTTAAAATGTTAAACATTGTCCTTGAAAAGGATTTTTGTGACATTCCTTGTTTCCCCCCTTTCCTTTCACTTTCCCCCTTTCCTTGCAATTGAGCACTCCAAACAAGCTTATGAACATTTACCAAATTGGGCACGGAACAACTTCGTTTTATGCTGTCCACCAAGGATCAAACTCGGAACTATATGCACTAAATAGACTCTACACAATTTGAAGTTTATGAGTATCCTAAAATGGAAAAAAAACTAGGTGCGTATGAATATTTACTGGTAGTATGTAATATTTTACGTTATTAAAGGAATTTTCGCCTCTTAAGAAAAAACGAAAAGTAGTGTTGTAGGGACTTATCAAGAAAAGAGTTCAGTTGGCAGTCGTTTTCAAGTGATTTGCGTTCCATCTTATTATATGAATTATTATGTCAGTTATATAAATAATAAACAAGTAAAGGCATATTGTAAAAACACCGAAACTTCAGAAAGAAGATCGACAGCCCCACATAAACCTCTAAAAACGCAGATGGGAGCTGGTTTCTTGGAAAGTAACACAGCAGTAAACACAGCAGCAATAATTTTGCTTTAGCGATAACTAGGATCAAGGTTGGCAACTTGTACTATCAGGACGCAAATGTACGACAATTTAGGTTTAAATACGAAGTAATATCCTAACAGGTACGATCCGCTCGAAATGTACGATAATTTTAGGAAGCAGTTAAAAACTTAAATTTATTATTCTTTTACGTGTGAAATGGGATATCAGAAGGGACTCTCAATCGGTGTAGATTTTCAGGGCATTTCAGCACTTTGGTGCTACAACAAATATTCCCTGCAACAACACTGCCGCATGCAGACAGAAGAAACCTCTTCATTTCTCACCTTGCATTTCTAACAAAATAAATATTTCCATGAGGATATAAAGGAGATGGATAAGAACATATTTAAAAAATATATTTGTCATTGACACACAAGCTCCGAAGAATACTGAAACCTTTTCGTTTTGTTTCAAACTTTCAAACAATGCAGGTTTTCTTTTTATTCTTGAAATAACAGATAGTTCTACTTTTCAAACTTTTTTCTCAGAGCTCAACTTAAAACTAAACATACATACAATACTGCAGTGGAGATAAAAAATAACCAACCTATGTGTACTATTTTAGCATCGCGAAGGCTGAAGTTTAGAAACATTCCCAGGTGTCTAAGATGGCGTTTATTAAAATGTTTCGACATACAAAGTTCACCAGCTTACTTTCATATACATACGACATTGTGTTTATCTAGTTTTCTTTCATCTATTTTGTATGTAGCATGTAGCTTGCGCGTTTCTGGGAAATGATTTGGAAAGCGATGTTGACGATCTCCCATGCGGAAAGAAGTTAAAAGGAATGCGAAACAAACCAGACAGGACATATTGTAAATATAGTGGTTATTCTCAAATGTATAATAGTCATACGATCCAAGGTTCAAACATAACTGTTTCCCATTCCCGTAACATATTTATTTTATATTTCACAACATAGTTTCCAACTACCAGTTACATAAATTAAAGCATAACACTTTATGTTACATGTAGTGCGGACAAGTTGCCTAAATATTTTAGTAAATAATGGCAATGCCCTATTACACTTCATCGAGAAATATTGTTTCCGGGTGTACGATCCACTTAGCGAAAATACGATAATTTAGATTGTGCTTATTGAAAATCTCTCGGTAATTTCACTTGTATCCGTTGGCTTTTGAACTCTTTATATGTCTATTACTGATGGTGAATGTAATTTGTAAATGACCATCGAGTTTCTTTATTGCTCTCTACTCTTTCGAATGGGAAAATTTTAAAAATAAATCATTTTGCACAGACACTTTTGATAGAGTTTGTTAAGTCAATGCTGTTAAATTTTGAAAAGACATTGTGAATATTATTTCGTGGACTTTCGGATACTGAAGTTATTAATTTCATTAATCTCATTAACATGATTTGTTAAAAACGTTTTTCATTCTTTGCTGTGGATGTTAATCTAAATGTGTCTATCAGTTAGCATGAACACGGTGGGAAATACCTGGTGCAATCATTGATCATACCTCAAGGATTGGTAAATTGAACTGACGTATGTCATTATTTGTTTTTACCAGAAAAAATGGCTTTAAGTAGTTGAACAAATAAGTCAAAAGTGATGGTCTAGTGAAATAAAGTACCATATACTGTATATCAGTGTCCTATCCAATGTATAATGGACATATGATCCACAAATATTTTTAAACATATACTTTAATGTGTATGGACTATGTCTTGTTTTTGTAATAGCTTATCTCCATTTAATATGACATGAAACGTTTCATTCTTTATCACGTAAATATTACACAGTTCAAGTGCTTTTACATACTTTTCTTCAATTCACAATGGTTCATCGTGTTCTCAAATCTTGCAGTATTAATTTAACTCAATTCCCGTCGTCATGCAACGATGCAGTTTTACAACAGTGGCATAAGTCGGGTGACAATACAATATCCCATTGTAATTTGCATATATTTCTATACATTTAGATATTTTAAAAGCGTATTTTATTCTTTTCAAATATGAATTTCTTTATCCTAAAATAAATAATTACGCGCGATGATATTGCATTTGACTAGCTGCAGAACATTTTACGATTTGGGTGACAAATCATTAGCTTGAAAAAAGTATCCGGACACCGAAACAACACGAAAAAATCTATAAAAAACCTTTTTAAAAATGATTTTCTTAAACAATTCGCACTAAGAATTAAAAATAGTTTCCATTATACTTGACTAGAAAGAAAGCATGGGCCTAAAAAATAATTTATGAAGTGACTATATATGAGAGGGCCCCATGCTTTGCTTTAATTATTTAAGAAAAGCATGTTTTTAAGTACGTTTTCTGGTACTTTTTACCTCACTCTCACGTCTTTAGTGTCGCTCCCAACACCAAACCAACATATCACAACACCATTATTCTAACATTCTATTCTTCACCTAGTACTCCAATATTGCGCACTTATTTATTATACGAAAATAATATCATAGTCAGAGCGATTAAACGCTAGGGCTTGTAGCTTTGAAAAAGGTTGCGGTAGAACACTGGAAACGGTATCAATACATGTTCATTTTTAACATTTTAAAATTAGAATTCTTCTCAGAATATTAGAGCGAAATAATTATGAATAGAAAACCTGAAACTAACACTCATAATATTTTTGACTTCATAAGTACAGGTATATATTTATTTTTGAAATTCGTGCTGTCTATACACTTCCTAATGACGCTTTCGTTAGACTTTGACCTCTGCCACTATCACCCTCAGTTTAGACTTTATACTCTCAATCCCGCCCATGCTGCAACTTGGTCTAGGTATTATAAGGAAGGTTCCGTCAGTCGTAATGAGGATACTTTATGGAGTTTAACTCGTGGTGTGAAGATGCGATTCTGATGTGCTGATCATTGAAAATTGTCCTTTATCTAATCAACTCAGATTCAAATTCCATACTACACCATTATTTTTCTTAGTATGCTACGTCCTTGATAGCAAATCATAACTGATATTTTCGTTATTATAATATTCATATATTTTCTTGGGGAGATTTGTTACCTTTTAAATTTAATGGCATTAACGTCAGAATAAATTCAAGATGTCCTCTTTCATTACACTATATAGCAAAAGAGATTATGATAGGTATTATCGTGAATATACATCCCAAATGTGCCTAAATGTAACTAATACAAGGATCATGATGATCGAAAATATTCAGAAAAGATCAATATTTATCTGCATTATCATTTAATTTAAATATGTTATTGATAGTAGAAGAGACCTTTGGAATTCCATCAGTAATATAAGAGTTCTTATGTGTAAATAAGATAATATATAGTTTGCTCTAGTACCTGTTTTCAGCACTATAATATGAATAAATTAAAATAAACGAGATTACTTTATTACAATATTATACTAGGAAAAACGCGTTCTCGAGAAAACTAATTTTAATTCCAGAAATAAAGAACAGATTGCGAATCTTCTATTGGAAAGCTTTTCTTCGAATCTTGATTATGGAAATATCATTCCCAAGAGCTCCCAATATACGATGTTCATGTAGATTAATCTTTTCTCCGAATGCACAGCAAAGCAAACGTTGGAATTCGTCCAATCGAAATGGAAGGGAAATGCAAAATACTTATATTTTTCTGCGTCGTACGTGCTATTGGACATACATGAATACATATTCAAATTAAAGTGTGTTATTGACAGGTTTTCAATCTTCAAAAATATGTTGTTCCCTGCGCATGTTCTTTACATGGTTAGCTATGTGCGTGAATGTTTCAGTTTCTGGATATATTTGTATACTCCTGAACAGTTGTTTTTTAAAAGACAATTTTGACTTTGGGAAATGTAGTAGAAAGGTGAAATACATTTAATATTAGATTTTGTTTTAATATTAGATAATTAGATATTAGAATCTTAAGTTAAGAGCAAATACTTGGTGTTTATACTGCCTTAAACTAAACACTCTGATAGTGATTGAATCTAATCCCCGTTTGTAAGATCGGAAATATGAAAGATATTAAGATCTAATAAAACAGGATCAACAAACAACACACCCGTTAACCAGTTGACTAAGATAGGGCTAGGAACGTAAAGCTTTTGTTGGTATATAAATGTAAATAAACTTAATTGTTTATTGGAAGAAAGTGTATCATATGAAAATAACTGCATATCTTGTAGCAAAAGTAGCAATGCCCTAGACGAAAGCAAAACAAAATCAGGAGATTGTATTAACCCAGCTCAATGGAAATGTATTTTCAGAGAACACGTTAATTATGCGCACTAAAATGGTGCAATGAATTGTAACCATATAAACGAATTCAAAATTTATAACAAGCAAAATAATAGAATAGGTTCTCATTCCTCCTGTTTTTTTTTTCAGTTCATTTCCATTCAAGTGTTATCTTTATATACAGGGTGTTCATGATATACATTGACAATCCTCTTGAGGTGATTTCTCACATCAAAAGGAGGCGAAAGTTCCTTGGCAAATTTTGGGAAATCTGTATAATTTCGGATATACAGGGTGCTGAATGCGTGGGAAAATCTAAATTAGAGCTTCACATTTCTAACAATACGAGGAGTAGAGCCGATAGTACCGTCAAACGCTTTAAACATGCTCTATTTAGAAATGCAAATATCAAAATTATGAAATAGGTGACCAATGGATTCATCAGAAGGAATTCAGAATTACAAGATACTTCTGAAACTGTGATAGGTCAAAATGAGCATGAATTAAACGACCCTAAGTAAGTAAAGATGGCATACGCTATATGCAGCATGCAACTGGACAATTATACAGGGTGGTGTATTTAAAAGTTGCCACCCCTTAAATCTCGTAATATTGTGGTTTTTTCGAAAAATCCCGAAAAACGTCAACTTTGGATTAAAATATTGTGACAGTTTTAAGTGTGCTCCCGACTTTAGTAGCAAAAGCTTTAATTTTCTTAAATGGCAATATAGGTCAAGTAGCACTTCGTTGGAAAGCTACTTTGATTCGAATTACAAAAATGGTTTTCGTTTTGAATTTGACTGAATACTTTGGGTGAAATCGCGTTGTAAACTTTTACTTATTATACACAACCATTTATCAATATTTTACCCTATTACACCTTATAAATGCCCTCAACAATTCATTAAACAGTAGACGAGAACTACTAGGAATATTATTGAGATAAATATGAAAATATCGAACAATCCTCAGCGATCTAGTGGCAAAACCTTCAATTGACAACATGGGTCCAGTTGCATTTCATGTGAAGGCTACGTTTATTCTGTTTACGAAAATGTTATTTTTTTTAATTGTGCCGAATACATCGGAAGAATTTACATTTCGACCGTATATTAAGTATATACACGAAACTCTCAACAGAAGACAGAGTTTATCCTATTAAACATTGTGAGTACAATAAACTACCCATTATACCGTTGAAGCGACTGTATTTAGCCACGATGATGACCAACATGAAGTATGTTGCCCCATTTCCTGACGTCTAGTGGCAAAACCTTCAAGTTTCTTAAATGCAACGTGGGTCAAATACATACGTCTTTGATTCTATTCAGAAAAGTATGTTTTGTGTGGAACGTTAATGAATACTTTGAGTGTTATAGAGGTTTGAACTTCTACATTCTATAAATTTAATAATCGTTACCGATACAGGTCGTTAAAGTCTAAAGTTCACGAAACAAAAGTGTCCACATATCGAGAACGGTAACGAATATCTATATGGGAATATCTCAATAGATCTAGTCATCCTAAATTTTTGAATTCTGACCATAAACTAACGGTTATAGAGATACAGGCCATCATAGCACAAAGTTGCCATTATAATCAAATATCTTGCCTTTTTAACTGAAGAGGATTCTTACAACGGTACACGTGTGGAGGTTGGTGCAAGGGTACTCTGTCCTTTAATAAAGTACGACCCTCCTCAGCTTGCTACTGTTTCTAGTATTTAACTATTCCCAAGTAAATTTCCTACAAAGCATTCACAGACATTTATAATTTTCTTGATTTCTAGTTTATCAAGTTTTTTTTTTATTTCAGATTTATATTCAGTACAATCAAATTTATTTTTACAATAACTTGTTAGATGATCTGTCGTGACAAACGAAAAACACCGTACCAATGTGTAATGGGCCACACTAGTCCCATAACGAACTTATTGTTTGCATTGTCCAAATGGTCAAACCGCAATATCTCACCGACTTCTTACTGACATTTCAAACAAATTTTATTTTTGTCAAAGATTCAACAGCTCTTTCCACGATTTGTCACTTCACTCATATTAAGAAAATTTAAGGGTTTGCCACTAGACCTCAGGAAATGAAACAGCACACTTTATGTTAATCACAACGCGGCTAAATAAAGTCGCTTCAACGGTATAATGGGTAGTTTATTGTACTCACAATGTTTAATAGGATAAACTCTGTCTTGTGTTGAGAGTTTCGTATGTATAATTAATAAATGGTCATAAAGCAAACTCCTCCGATGTATTCGGCACAATTGAAACACAAAAACACTTTTGGAAACAGAATGAACATAGCTTTCAAATGATGTGCCACTCGACCCAAGGTGCTATTTAAGAAAATTGAAAGTTTTGCCACTAGACCGCAGAGGTTGGTTCAATATTTTCACATTTATCTCAGTAATATTCCCAGCAGTCCTCGTCTACAGTTTGATGAGTTGTTGAGGGCATTTATAAGGTTTAATAGGGTAAAATATTGATAAATGGTTGTGTATAATTAGTAAAAGTTTACAACGCGATTTCTCCCAAAGTATTCAGTCAAATTGAAAACCAAAATTATTTGTGTAATTAGAATCGAAGTAGCTTTCAAACGATATTGTACTAGACTCATGTTGTCATTTAAGAAAATTGAAGCCTTTGCCACTAGACCGCGGAGGATGGGGTAGCATACTTAAAACTGTCACAATATTTCGTCCTCTTCAAAACCAAATTTGACATTTTTCAAACAAACCATTCTATTACGAGATAAAGGGAGTGGCAACTTTTTAATGCACCACCCTGACCCTGTATATTTAATCGGTTTCATAACAAATAAATAAAACCTTCGATGACATTTTACTCCGGCTTGTTATTGAACCTCAATTTTATTTTTATAAAATCGTTCGGCATATGGATTCTACTTGAGATATCGACTTGGCATAAACAAGTTATTGTTTCGTGGTGGTAAACCGTCACATTCATCATCACGTCCCATCGAATATCATAGACTCCACTAATTCCTTTCGAGAATCCCCTCATCGCGGAATTCTGAAATCTGAATTTTCAAATAGAGTATGTTTGTCTTTGACGGTACCATACCGCATGATCTCTACCCGTCCTGGTGTTAGAAATGTGAAGCTTTCAAAGATTTTTCTATGTTTAGGCAGCCTCTAGTTCCAAAACGTAATGCAGATTTTGAAAATTTGTCACCTGAGCTTTCGTTTTGTTTTGATGTCAAGGATCTCCCACAGAAGTTCGTCGGTATTGTTCACGAACACAGGGTGTAACAACGTTTGGGGGGAAAACATCGATAGGTGATTTTTTACATCGAGAAGTAAAAAAAAAGCTCCTATGAACATAACAAATATTCCAATTCGTTTTTGAAAAAGAAATTCAACTTGGGGTTTAAAGTCGGCGCTTTAGAAGGTGAAGAAAAGTAATAATTTGCAATAAATAGAAAACGACGCATTGAAAAAAATCTCGTTTCCGGAAATTTATTTCTAACGGCATGGTGGATATCAAGAGTGAAAACACAATGTCAACGGGTGGGCAGTGTTGACAATCTAATATAATGTTCCAAATGTTAAATGGCTCTACGTCGTCTTATTGGAAAATTAGGATCCGCTACTGATGATAAACAACATATCTAGAGCACGCATCGCAGTGTTGTAAAAAGTACGGATAAGACACAAGGTGAAATATCATAGGTAAATACGTAGCTTGTATATAATCGCGAAAACCTTTCTGTTTTGTCCATAGTTTACAACACTGCTGTGTGCGACTTAGATTGTAAGGGCATTGTAGCCACGTATATGAACATTATCATTTTTAAATGATACCCTTCAATATAATATATAAAAGTTGAAGGTTTGAAGTTAATATGTTTTGTCGTTACACAGTTATAAACATTTTACTACAACAATGTGTATTTCTTGCAGAATGTTTGACATTGTATAAAGCATTGATATACTTCATTCAGTACAATTCAGTCTCGGACGAGATGTTTTTCAGAACACTGTGTCCGCGAACTGATAGAATATTATGTTGCAGATTGTTATCCTAGTATGTTGTCTAGTTGATGTTGTCTAGTGATCCTAATTGGTTAAAATTTAGCTGAACTGGGTCCAAACATGTAACATTATATGTGTAAAATGTTATAAAAAACTATATAAGTACTTGTATGCCCTGTGAAACTGCACTTCGACTCATGTATTTATCATGAAAGGTTCGCTCCCTTTATTACCGGAAACATTCCTTCAAAAATATTTAGTAGCATCTTCATCTTGGTTATTATTACATTGTAAGTATTTTTCGCTATTGCTATTATGATTATTACACCCTTGATTGCCGGGGACTTTAGTCTATTTTAAGAGCTCTACAAGAATAAGGTTTTGGGTCTTGAAAAAAAAGTGAAAATAATCTATATCTACAAACCGAGCTTCAGCACATATTGACCCTGGGAGGACATATTGATGACAGTTGCTTTAAGAACAACAGGTTGTTCCTACATAAAGTGACACTTTTACATCTGAAGCTTAAGTTCGCATAGCACCACCCGTTACATTTTTGGCTTCCAACAGTACGGCTCGATTAGTATGATAGAAGGTATTGATTTTGAGACCACAAATCGTGAGGTTGCATCTGGAGCAGTTGCGGAAGGTTAGAATGTCACTACGAGAACCCTCAGTGAAGGAATCGAAAAGGAACTGAAACTACATAAACGGAGCAGTTGAAGCAAGAAGTAACTGTAACTGAATCAGAATCAGGCAGTAAAGAGGTTGGAGCAGATAGTAATTTCAAGTTACAACAATTACTCGAGCAATTGGCAAAACAAAACCAGTAATTGGAAGATTTACAAACCAATATAAAGGGTGATATTGTTGGTCTCCGGAATGAACAGAAGTAAGGATCTCATGATCAGAGCCAAAAGTTAGATGAAAAGAATAAGAGATTTTACTAATTTAGGTCAGTAAAAGGAATATCGTAAAGAATGCAAGACTAACTTCACCAAACTCATTCACTAGTATTTTACCTGACCTCAAGAAGAATAATGAATCAATTCAAAAACTAGAGAAGGAACAGGAACCGTGTATCTAAACCATTCAGTATGAGAACAAGAAAAAGGTTGAGAAGATACAACCTGAAATTATGAAAGAAGATTTAGAAAATAATTTTGAAAGTTCATTGATAGTGAAATTCAGAAGCCACCAATGATTCGAAATACGATAAATGAAGACGCCCAGGAAAGTGCCCGAGAAGAGTCTTCCGCACGAATAACTAGACTGCAAGTATTGCAATGGGCATTCCCCCGAGAAGAAAGGATTTTACTGGCATGTACAATACATAATACAACAGAGGGTCTATTGAAATATTTAGGTAAGCGGGATGGTATCCGCACTCAATGAATATTCAGTGCAAAAAATAACAGAAACAATCCTGGACATATGGACAAAGAATAACCAGTGTAAAAGATGGAACAAATCATATGATGGAAAGCTAAAGGGTTTAGCGACCTATTTTCGGTTGCACACAACATGCCCTCTCCATTTTTATGTGTCTTCTTTTCTTTTTTTGTTCGAAGTTTATCGATACTTAGTTTTCGTCTTCTGCTTTCTTCAAAAGGTTTTATTTGTCCAGATGGCGATAAAGCCTAGCCGCTCAGGTCATCCCTTTCATTGTTGTACTGGCGGGATTTTATTCTCATTGTTTCTTCGCTTTATTACTTAATTATTATTTACATATTTTATTGCATTATTTTCTTCAACAATTTTTCTGTTGTTTTAATTCTCAATAAACAATTTGAAAGATTTGATTGTTGTGCACTGAAAACCGGCTGCCCTCGAAATTGCATATATTAAGTAAAAATGATAATGCAGCATATAGTTTAAAGCATTATGAAAGTTAAGCAGCCTCTTCATCAGATATCATTTGAAGCAGAAGTTTGTATGGCCGTAAGAAGTAGCATGCTGAAATACCATTATCTGTAGCTTTTGGTTTAGAGTTTCCATATTATTCTTCCTTCAGAGAGTGAACGTGGAGCATCTTTTGGTGGATTTCGAGTGTGTGAAGTGGTTTAC
>JAGDQP010014608.1:0-27999 GCA_022664845.1 Lepisma saccharinum | reverse complement strand
ATATATATATATATATATATTTGTGGTCTTCTTGCTTTTCTAAAATAAAATATAATCATTTGTGGTGGTACGCCCCTTGTCTTCAGCGCGCGTGTAAGTGATAAGTGTATCTTCAGGATGTCAGTGATTTGTGGTTATGTAGTGAAAGCATGTGTGAAGTGATGATGTCAGTTTAATTTGGTAGGCATCGGGGTTGGTTTAGGTATGTATGGTTGATATCTTAAAATTTCTCAATTCTCTCTCTGAAACCCAAGTCTGATTCACATATGTTTAGATGTCGAAATTACAGCACGTAAACATTGGTTCGAATGTGTTGAATATTTACTTTACACTTCACTATATTTGCACTGTACTGCACTACTTTTAAAATTCACTCAGCATTTCGTTTGTTCATTTCGAAAATTAGTATCGTTTATATTGCACGAAACTTCTACAGTGTGTCCGTTTTGTTAACTGTAGGATTTAAGCTATTCGCAATGTTTTATTTCGATTACCAACAAAGTTCAAAGCCCCCTCCATTGTTTCTCGCAAACCGTAAACCAGTTCGTTCATATAATTTCATTCTGTAAATCTACACCAAACCCAACTATAGTGTTTCGACTGTATTATCGAATCGAAGGTGTTAAGGGCAAAAATGAAAAATAAATACGAAATGTTTGACATTAATTTTGGAATATCAAAGTAAATTTCCGCCCAGTAGTTATACTATTAATTATTCTTTTTTTTCGTAGAAGTAAATATTATGCTTCAGTGATTGTACATTTGTTATTTAACTGGTCTAAAGTGTAGTGTCTACGATATTTTGAAATTGAAAATAAAATAATCTTTTGTAGAAAATGTGTGTGAATTCTAGTCTCTGCTCTTAGTCAGAGCATTTCTGTAAACAATTAATTTATTTTTTGATATGTGAAATTAACAGCATATTTAAATACAATTTCAATGTGCTAAAGATTCTCTTTGGAAACTTTTTTTCAAGAAATTCAGCAATCAGTCTTTTACATTGCGTTTGTTATTCTTGAACAAAAATAAATTATGTATTTACCAGATATTTCTTGTGTCAAGGGTTTAATAAGAAGTCCATCACTGTGGTATTGCTGTAAGGTTCCCAACTTTTTGTAATTTCAGTCCGCGAAGTGTTATTACATGTGTAGATGAGAATATAACTTCAGATGAAGTAAAGTATTCATATTTTGATTTGATGTTTCTGCAAACAGGGAATAGTCAAATTAGTTGTGCTTATCTAAATTTCGTGATTAATGTTAACTAGTGCGTGGCTGCGTTGAGCCTTGTACATTTTAGGGCTCTAACTGTGTTAAGTCAGAAAAATAGCGTTCTCTGTTTGGCTTTCCTGCGAGATGTTCTTAACTGCGTGATCTCAGTTTTTTTAAGGCCTTTTCTTCGTGTTTTGTGTTTTTCAACATTCTGCGTTTTAGCACTGCTTCTCGGGCTTCAAAGCGTCATAATATTACAAAAATATAGTTTGTTATATGTGATAAATCTATTAATATTGTTTTATAGCTGTCCTAACGTTAAAAACATGCATATTGTGAATCTATTCGTGCCGGTGGGTAAGGACTCTTTCTTTAAGTATCGCCCCTCATATACGGGTTTGTCTTTGCAGTCTTATTTTTCCTCTCTCTCGTTCTCTCTCTCTGTCTGCATCACTGCATATTTGTGACAAAACATGTCCGTTGTGGATTCCGAAATTTGGGAACAGAGAAAAGGGTACTTGCTAAGTGATCCTATGTTCCCTCTCAGTTACGCTTCACCCATCTCCCATTCTCTGCAGTTCAAGTGATAAAGACCTAATTTCCGTACCCCGCCCTTCCCTCGCCACTACGTCAAAACCTACTAAAGTGTGCATTCAAACAATTTCATGGTTCGTTGTTATTTGCACAAATAAATGCACAATCATATATGGAACATATACAGTATATGAAATTCAAACTATTTTCCAACATATACCATTACACGTCATTGCGGTAAGTGAAAGCTGGCTTATACCAGCTGTCCGTTCGGTAGATATTACCCTTCCTGGCTATAAGAATTTCAAAAATGATAGACTAAATAAGAGGGAGCGGAGTGGCAGTCCTAATGGATGATCATGCCAGAGTTGAGGTCATTTCAAAATCTATTGGCAATTACATGAAATAAAATGAATTCATTGTTTGGAATTGACAATTAACACAAAAAAACTTGCTTTCGTAGTTGGGTATAGGCGACCTGGAACTTGTTTTAAAAATTTTAAGGAGGAAATTAACACGAGTTAAAGGAGGTATATGAACATGTTATACTTACGGGATACCTTAACTACCATTTGCTATTATTTAAACCACCCATACAAAAATTTCGTAATACGATCTCGTCCTAGAATCTTAGTATCTGTAAACTACAAACAACGTATCACACATTTTCTACTCACAGTTGCCTAGACTTAATATTAACAACACATCCAGGACGTATCATTAAGCATGGTCAGCTTAGTTCGAGGGGTATGGTATATATTTTCATGCTCTGATATTTGGTGTTTATTCTCTTTCTGTAAAGAAATGTAAACACAAAATGGTGACTTTCCGAGATACCCGAAACGTAAATCTAGCAGCGCTAAATTATGAGGCGGCTTACACTGAATGGCAGACGATAAATAATAACAAAGACCTTAGTGACAGAGTGCGTGTCCTAAATTAATTAATTCTTCAACTGCTTAAAAAACATGCCCTTATTAAAAGGAGGAGAGTCACTAGACATTACACAACACATTTGACCTTGATGGCGGAAAGAGACTCTGCTCATAGAAATTTTAAGGAAGATAAACGAATGAACTCAGGCAATAGACGTATTAGTTATTAATGTTATCGATCTCTTAGTAACCGCTGCAATCAGCCTGTCAGAAATGCCAAGAACGTTTTGCATCTACCCTGCTCAATGTAGGTGGTAACCCTCGGGTGCTCTGAAATAAATTAAAAACAGTGGGGGTGGGGCTAAACATATATATTGACCCTACTCAATACTGTTCACTAGATGATTTAATCCAGAATTTCACTAAGGTCCCATTAATTGATAGAATTGTTAAAACTCAAAGTAATACCTGTACACCTACGTTGACGCACCAGGCGGATGGGGACAAATTTGATTTCACGCTAGTTAGTCCGATCTAGGCGGTAAAGGCTATTCTGAAAATCAAGTCGAATGCAGAAGGCACTGATCAGATCTCAGCTAATTTTTTTAAACTAATCCTTCCTCATATTCTTGCCTATGTTACTGACATCTTTAATAGTTCAATCACTTATGGAAGTTCTCCATCAATTTGGAAACTAGCTATGGTACCCCCCTTTCCTAAAATTAGTAGTGTGACGTGTGCAACCGAGTTCCGTCCAATGAGAATTCTTCCTGCTTTATAGACAGCATTGGAATACATTGTTAACGATCAGATCCACAGCCATCTTACATACAACAAACTATTAGAATCTCTTCAATCAGGTTTTAGACCTAACCACACCACCAATACTGCACTGGTACACGTAACTGAAGATTGGGTCATGGATCTTAGAGAAGCGACAATCCTAGTACTGTTAGATTATAGCAAAGCTTTTCAATCTGTCGACTACTATATACTGATGGCTAAACTGAAAGCTTTCTTTAACTTTTCTAAATCAGCCGTGTAGTGGATTCACTCCTATCTGGTCAAACGTGAACAGTTTGTTAAGTCTTAATATAGATACTCCTTTGTAACTTCCAGAGCGGTGTCCCTCAAGGAAGTATTTAGGTACACTTCTGTTTGCACTATACATCAGTGACATATCTGATGCCTTAACGTACTGCCGTTATCATCTCTATGACGATGACCATCAAATTTATATCCCAATCTCGCCGTCAGAGTGTCATCAAGCAATAAATAAAGTGAATCAAGATTTAGATAGTCTAGTGAGATGTAACTAAGATATGGCATGATCATCAACCCAAGAAAATCCCAAGCTACTATCTAAGCTTCTAAGCATATTCGTGGCAATATTAACTCTGAAATGTTACCCCCCCCCCTTAATTATAGATAACACCCCAATATTGTTCCAGCGCACAGTTAAAGACCTGGGTTTAATACTGGATCACAACTTATCCTGGATAGACCATATTAACCACATAAATAGCAAAGTTGTTTTCATCTTTGTACTCATTACGTCGGATAAAAGCATTATTACCAATACCTGTTCGAATCTCTCTCTCTCTCTAGGATGTTGGTACTATCACACGTTAACTATGGGGATGTAGTTTACTCTGACCTTACGAATAAGCTAGCCAAACGACTGCAACATGTCCAAAATGCTTTCGTTCGTTTTGTCTTTGACCGAAGGTACTTTTATCATCTCTTACTTTAATAAATTAGAGTGGCTCCGTTTACATGAACGTCGTAAGTCCCACGAGCTTATGCTCCTACACGAAGTGCTCAAAACCAAGGATTCTATCTTTTTTCACGCTTTATCAATTATGCGACTTTCATAAATTTAACACAATATCTCTCAAAACTACCCTTCTTTCAATTCGCGGCATAAATAAAACTTTTTCGCTATTCTTTTCACAGTGACATCTTGTAATCTTTGGAACAGCCTTCCTCACTCGATCAGAAATATGGATTCACTGGCAATGTACCAGAAAAAATGTTCAGAAACTGTTTAATAATTAAATACTAAACCAGGCAATGCACTGAGCGAAGTTTCCTTCAGCATTTTATATACATCATTCGATCTACGTCTTTTTTTCTCCTATTACCATTTTATTACAATGATATTATAAAGAACTGTGATGTGATCTGTGTATAGATAGATGTGTGTGTGTATTTTTGTGTTGTAGTTGTGATGTATTAGGTTTGTTGTTACTATGTGTTGTTATTATTATATTATTTATACTAAAACAGAGCGTGAGCTATGTATTATTTGTGATTGAGTGGAAGAAATGGTTTTGTGACCTTAATTTCCTCATAATAACAAGACGAAATAAATAAATAATACTGTTCCGACCCTGTGTGGGGAAGGGATAGGGTTCCCATTCTACATTTTTGTGCAGGATATATTCTGACTTATTTTTCCATACACACAAAATCTGTAATAATAAATGAGGGTCCCCATTTGCAAAGTCAAAGTTGTTCCACATGGGGCTCAAATAAGACACCACACGTTTTATTGGTCCACATTTCCGATAGTTTTGTTATTTTCCTGCCACTATTGTTTTTTTTTCAAGTTTCCAAAGAAACACATTCTAACTGAGATATATAGTCGTTCCAGAACCTTCTACACTACTTACCGTTATTCTGTTTCCGGCCATGTGGGACTCACGACTCACATCCTACAGTTATACGTAGGATATATTCTGATTTATATTTCCCCTTTAACACAAAATCGGGAATTAAAAAAGGCGTCGATTTTTATATCCGTTACATCATTTACAAATAAGCTCGTCTAATGATTTCCTTCCAGTTCAAATATGCCACATTTTATTATATTTGTTCAGACGTTATTAAAATACATTTTCTCTCTTGTCAAATAAAACATTATGCTATTGTATTTGTGTCTTTGCACACACTAATACTGTGAAATTCCCTAAATTCTTTTCATTCAAACGAGTCTGATTTAATCAAGGCCAGATAAACGAGGTTTTAGTGCATTTTAAATACTTCACATAATTGCAGCATGAAATAATATGGACACAATCCTCTATGCGAATTAGCTTATATATGAAGATGAAGTTTCTTCCGTGAGTGTAAATACAGTTGAAGAGTACAGGGGGATATCTAAAATTATGATTTCTCCTAACATGCGTTTAGAAATCTAACTCTTCTATTTACTCCCATGATTTCAACATTCTGTGGAAAGGTTATAAATTGTGAATTACTTGCCGCTTTTGTATAAAAAGTTATCTCGAAGATAGCTATCATTGGGTAGCAGTTTTTACTGGTGTAAACTCATTTTGTTTTGAAGTATATAACTCTCTTCTTTCGCTGTACTATTCAAGTTGTTATAGAAACTATTAAAACACACTTTACATGGGCACATTTTAATACTCATAAACGTGTATATCCTCAGAGAGATTCTCACTCAACATACTATAACGCAAGCAATGAATAATATTCTATATTTTTCAAATACATTATTTCTGCTTCTGTAATAATGTCTTTTATATTTTTGATAATGATTCTGTTAAAAAACTATATTGCTCTAATTTAAGAATATAGTGACAGTCCAGTCACGGACCTATTATTTAGGTCTGAACCTCTGAACAAAAGCATGGTTATTTCTGAGAATTTGATTTAAATATCTAGGTCAAGTTAATGAAAATTGGTTCAATGATGTTAGCTTAGATGATTAAGAAAGAAAACTGGGGGGAAATCCAACAGAATAATAATTGTAAAGCGTGTATGTTGTAATGATTACCTTTAGTACTCACTACTACGTCTTCCTGCCTGCTCACCTGCTCACTCTACGTCATCGTGTAGTAAGTAACATATTATAAAATTAATTGTATGTTTTTTTTCAGTAGTGTGTGTTCTCGATACAAATTAGGATAAAAGATCTTTTAAAACCGATTGATTCCAGTCGTCCGCTTAGCATACTAAGAAGAGTGTTGGATTTTTCACTGTGAGACGAGCTGGATTTCTAACAACGCCTAATGTGTTTTGATGTTCCGATTTTCTTCAAACAATCTAAGATTTTCTAATTTTTTTCTGTAATTCTTTTTCCTTTCGCCTTTCCAACATTTTGCAGAATTTATGGAAAAATATATAGTCAGTGGAATACGTTACGTAAAGTCAGGTTAGATTCTTTTTAAGTATACGCGATGCATGCACCAAATATTTTCCAAAATCAACTTTCGTCATACAATACGTAGTTCAGTAGGTAACTAACAGATAGTGCGACATGCTTAAAGGAACCATTACGACGTACAAGCTCTCGTTTTGTAATGAAATATATTAACAAACTTTTAACTTTTTTCTGATTATGAACAAATTTCTTGCAGGATATTTCTAATTACTGAAAAGATCTATACGTAATGTGTCCATACAAGTTTTAACAAAATAAATATAGGTAAATATGAACATTTATTTAAACTAACCTGATGATTGCGCTAACTGATGCTGTATGTATACATTGTTGATGCTACAGTAACAACTTATTCCCAATATATATTCTAACCAAAAAGTTACTTCAAAAATAGATACACAGACAGTGCTGAAGGTGGAAAAATATTTTATGCGGAACGGTCTCATGATAAGCCCATAAATTCATAAAACGGTATATATACTCAATTCTACAATAGCAAACATTTAACCAACGTACCTTTAAACTTGATGAACATGATAAGCGTCATAACATTGGCTAAAACACGCCTTTAACCAATATCACATTATACGCTTAAGAATGGTGGCTATGTTATCAAAGCAAGTATACATTCAATATAAATGAGCACCACAAGAATAAATGATCATTATGTAATTAACAGTTCGTTTAAACTTATTTTGAAAATATATTTCGAAAACACTTTCGACTTTGTTGTATGTGTACCTTCCTAAATTTATGCTCGAACTTTCAATGTAATATTTTAATTCCGGCGTTTTGCGACCCAATTGCTTCGTCCTATGCCGAGATATTGATAATTATCTTAATATGTTCGCATGGATTGCTAAAGCACTGAAGCCAAAAGCTATATTTAATTCGTTTGGAAGATAAACAGAATTGATGTATTAAAGCCTGTGGTTTAGTTCTTGTTCTGAATGAGAACGATTCAGGCTTTACCAAAGGTGAAGTTTCTCTCTTGAATCAATTGTCATTGGTTATTCTTGGCAGTACTACATTGTATTAGAAATATTTTATTACGTCTTTCAATCATCATGTGTCATTTCCAACAAATGCACTTTCGTTAGTTACCAGGGTGAGTCATATGTTCGTAGCGTAGTTGGTCCTGCCCATTCGATGATGGAAAACCATATGCAACGTATAGAAAAGATGAAGGTGGTGGTGGCAGAAAGCATGTCCCGTGTCTCTCTGATCACAGCGCTAACGGTGTGTGGGAGGAACTACGCGTTGAATACACAGTTGGCAGGACAATGGCTGAGGAGAAACTTGTGTGTCGTGTGCTTCTGCGCCATTACTGAAAAAAAGGGGTTGAATGCAGCAGCAGCAGCCAAGGAAATTTGTACCGTGGAAGGTGAAGGTACTGTCCACCCGTCCACATCTAGAAAGTGGTCTCAACGTTTTCGGTCTGGTGACACCAGTCTCGATGACAGGCCCAGGAGTGGACGCCCTATTGAGACGGATATCGATGCCCTCCTGAACACTGTTGAAGGAAACCCAGGAACCAGTACCCGTCAGCTGGCAGATGAGGTCCAGACTTCACAAACCAGTGTCGTTCGTCATCTGCAGCAACTTGGGTTTCGCTCTAGTTAACCGAGAATGGTTCCCCATCATTTGACTCCCGCTCAAGCGCAACAACGTGTGACCCTGTGTGAAGAACTGCTTCGGAACTCAATTTAAGACCAGAAGATCATCACGAATGATGAAAAGTGGATCTTCCTTCGTTATCCTGACACCGGGAAACAATGGCTTCGACCAGGTACCAAGGCACAGCCAGTGGTTCAAAGAGGGCGGTTGGAAGAGAAGACAATGCTGTGTCTTTGGTGGCATTTCGAAGGTCCGGTGCACTGAGAGCTCGTTCCACATGGTCGTTCCGTAGATGGAACATTGCATGCTGAACAGCTGCAACGGGTATACGACATTGTGCGCCGTCGTTATCCAGCACTGGTGAACCGAAAGCGACTACTCCTCCAATTTGACAACGCTCCATGCCACAGGTCAAGAAGAGTACGCCAGCACATTGCGGACATGGATGGCGTGGACATTTTACCACACCCCCTACAGTCCCGACCTTCCGACATCTGATTTCCATCTGTTTCGTTCCTAGGCATACTTCCTGCGGGGCAGACACTTCCATTCCATGGATGATGAGACAACTGGCATTACTGAATTCTTTGCTTCAAAGCCTGCAGCCTGGTATCGTCAGGGGCTTGTGTCACTGGTGGAACGTTGGAGAAGGACTATAAAGTGTGATGGGATGTACTTCGGCGAATAGGCTTCTGTGATACAGGGGGAGGCGGGTGCTGCACATTATCCATGAAAACGCTACGAATATATGACTCACCCTGGTATGAGTGCATGCTGCTGACAATTCGCTTCTCAGAATTGTACACCTTGAAACTTACTGAATTTGTGTTTTATCTTCTGGTCATGTGCTGGTTTTATTCCAGGCTTTTATGTAAGTCTTTTCTTCCGTGGTAACACGTTTGTTTTCTTTTCACGTAAAACTAGGAAAGCATTCACATTCTTCCCTTTTCCCAGTTAGGTAGAATGACACAGAAATGAAATTGAAATTGCGGGAAACAAATTGACTTCTCCAGAAGACACTCTACGTAATGAATCACCTTTCGTGTTTCAGAAGCCGGTTGAAAGACTACTTGAAATATTTATTATTTCCCCTCCCATTAGGTTTGCCTCTGTCTGTTTATCCATGCTTTCCCTCTGTCTTCTGTCATTTTCCTTTATACAAAACCAACGCAATTGTTGCTCAGATGGATACGTTGCAGATGCAGGAACAGACAAATATAGTAGACAGCTCCTACAAAAGACAATCGTCTATAATAGTATTAAATATGATTGAAACATATAATGGGAATATATTTTTATGTATTTATCCATCCTTAGATAATACAGGGATAAGATAGAGTGGAGAATAAGCAAGGCACCCTCAAGAATACGGCTTTATTTAAGGTACTTTCCAGATATTCTCTTGCTGCATCTGAGAGAAACACTAGAAAACCTTAGGATGGCTGGCGCGGAGTTCAAACCTGCTTCTAATTCATTGATGAGCTCAAGTGTTCGATGTTATCGCTCTCACTATGGGGTTTGGGTTGCAAAATGCACTTACGTACTTTAAATAGTATTAGGAACCCTTGCAAGTATCAGGGCTTGGGCTAAAAAAAATGCTCGGATAAATTATTAAAAAAAATTAACTCGTACACAAGACTATAGTGAACTATTTATGATAACATGTAATTAAATTTAAATATTATGGTATCAGTAATCGTATAGTGAAGGGGAACAAGAGAAATTGCCTGCTGCAAACAGTCACATTACGTTAATGTACGAGTGGAGTTTATATACGAGATAAGAGCATCGACAATAAACAGTAGACTGCGCAAACCGGTAGGAATATCATGTTCCTAGAAATGAATAACATAGTTCGCTCCTTCCTTAAGTGATTGTATTGAGCCGGAAAGTGACGAATCGTTTTAATTCATTTTTTCCCCAGATAATCACTTATCTACACTGAGAAAAATTTCTAGACTTTTTTTGCAACACTATTACAATCTAGACCTTGTGACATTACGGAGAATGTTAATTATATGGTCACGTCTATATGGTGTGAAATTAAGGAGAATGTTAAATTATATGGTCAGTTTACGTAATATTCTAATACAAATAATTGTAATAATCCCTTATACTTACAAATTGTACTAGCCGCGATATCTATTTCATTATGCTGGTAATAGTAATAAGAACAAATCATATTCCTATTCACCTGTCAGATGAATGGGGCATACAATTTCGGAAGACGTCCGGACATTGAACTTTACTCGTTCAACAGTGTCATGTGTAGACTGTGAGTAACGCATTGGATACATTTTGACCCATTAGGGACAACGCAATGGCCGCCCACGAATGGAGACATCTGGGCAAATAGACAAGCAGCAGTGTGTGATCTGACATCAGGAATCAATCAGGATTTCTAGGAATATGCCTCAGAGGTCAGCGTTGCGCAATTTAGAGTCCGTGGGGTTTCGCAGCGGAAGACAGACACGTGTGCCACGTGACGGACGTAAGCCATAGTGCTGTTACCGCCCATAAAATTCATTTTGTCATTTTAACACGTGTGCCACTACTAATCGCTCACCCATCGGCGGCGGCGACTCACATGGGCTCGGGAACAGTTGGTTTGGACCTTAGAGGACTCGTAACGTGTACCGTGGTCAGATGAGCCACGTTTACAATTGGTACTTGCGGGTGGTAGCTAGGGCCGAACTTATGCGTCTAGGTGCGCATGACTTCCAGCGCCCCTGCACTCTCCTTTTCCCCTTCCCACCTTCACATTATGACACAGTACTCTCCTCCGTTCTCTCGCTATTTAAAAATAATAATAATAATAACTAGATAATGAGTATTTAACTCTGATAATGTGGTAATTTACAAAATAAAGTTGAATAATATTTATAATATTAAAATAATGGCATTAATTACGTATGATGATCCTACTAAGAGCAATTTTAATTGACTTTTTGTAGGCTACTTGTGGAAGACGTGTTAATTACACAAATCAGTAAGGTAATACAAACTTTTTGATTGATACACAATAATTTTAAAATAAACCATAAAATCATGAGTATTAATGATTCATACTATTTAAATGTTAAACATCTTTTCCGGGAATATTTATCTCCTGAAGATATAAGTGAGTTAGGGAGAAACATAATCCTTGATTCTACTGCCAGAAACATCAAGTTAGGATATTTTATTAAATTTTAAAGGTCTTTAGCGATCTTTGGATCAGACCGGGATAGGGTATTGGAAGGAAGCGGTCGAAGTGTCAGATGAGGTACTATCCTAACGTTCGTGTGGTGAAACTGAGGGAAACTTCGGGAAATTTCAATCCAGACGGTTTGTTGCAGGATTCGAACGCCCGGTATCTATCTGTAGCGGAACAGAGAAGATAGATTAAGAAAATACATTACTTCTCCTCATATACACAGTAAAAGAAATAGCTGTGTTAATTCAACATAATACGGTGTCCCAGCGTGACTACTACTTTTTGTTTTAAATTTACACAACACACGGTGTTGATTTCGGTCCTGCGAGAAAAAAAGTTACGGCTGCAACGAGATTTGAAAATGGGTTGCTCAGCTAGACGTCGAGCGTCTTACCGACTTGACTAAATAGTCAGACAGAAAGAGCAATCAATTCAAACAGTATAGAGGATAAAAAATGTTGCTGAACCCCAAACACAAACAAAGTTACTCTCGCGACTTATGCCATGATTTTATCACTTTTCCATCGGTCAATTAGGGATCAAAATTACCATTCATTGAGAGTATATTCCATTTCTATGAAAGCAAGCGCAGCATTTGACATATAAGAAAGCAGTAATGCTTCTCAAGTGTTTAGCTGCCGCCATCTTACTTGCTTTGATAGAAATGGAACATTCTCAATGAATGGGAATTCTGGTTCCCAATTGGCAAAAAGGAAGTGATTAACCCATGGCATGGGACAAGTCCTGCCAGTAACTTAGTTTATTTTGGGGGTTCAGCATTACCTATTTGATCCTCTACACTGTTTAAATCTATAGTTTAGTCGTTTAATTCAAATGTTGTTCACTAAATATCGTTTGCATCCAGCGTCCTTTTAGTCTGACTATTTAGCCAAGCCGCTAAGACGCTCAGCTTCTAACTGAACAATCCATGTTCAAATCTCGCTGCAGCCGGAACTTTTCTTCTCCCAGTACCGAAATTAAGAAAGTGTGCTCTGTTCATTTAACACACAAAAGGTGGTAGTCACGCTGGGACACCGCATTGTGTCGAATTAACACAACAATTTTTTTTTGCAGTGTACGTAATTCTAGCGTAAATTACACCTGTTACCTATTGGCAGAGCTATAGATGACTGCCACGCTTTATATCTCAAAATTGGAATAACTTACGAACTAACTCTATGGCTTACGGAACTCGCATTTTAATCGCCGCAGTAACAAACGTTCGCCATTGTATTCTATCTTGGAGAACATCAACCTAATTTTAATTTTGAGCATCTACCTTTCCACGATTCCTTCTAATATTATCGTCCCAGGGACGTTTGGGTCATCCAAACGGCCTCTTTCACTCTTGTTATCAACAATAATAGAATATAATCTTCTTTTTTTATCCCATTCGAGCTACATGCATTATTCTTGTATTGTCGGGTAATTCTTCGTTATGCAGTGTCCTCCATTCTCGGGTTATCTCGTCCCGTACCAACCCGTATATCTTTTTAAAACCTTATTCTCAAACGCACGCAATTTATTGTCATTTACCAGGGTTGTCCAGGTTGGAGTTACTGGTCTTCCAGCAGGTGCCTCCCAGGTGGCGAATTGGGTAATGCTGACCAGAAAGAATGGGTACCGGAAATATTTCGGGGCGGACCAAAACCAGTATTACGTACTTTATGAAGGCATAGAGCGTTTACTACACAAATATGAAAATTAATGAATACACAGTGTACAATAATTTGCCTGATAAGACAGACTTAAGAAAAATACGTTCTTTTTTTCTCCGCCCTGTCAGGGTGTGGCCGAGTTATCCGGACTGCCGAGTTATCGAGTGCCGAGTTTTCGGAACTCTACTGTAAAATGTCAGATGCTTTCCAGATTCGCAACGGGTTGAAACAAGCTGTCATCATTACTGTTAATTTTGCGTTAGGTTATGAGACTCAGAAAATAACAGCAATTTAACACGAATGCCTTAGTAGAAACGTGTGAGGAGATAGGTCTTCAGGTAAACATAGAGAAAAAAGGTAAAAAGTCAAAACAATGGAAATGATTGATATAGATACACAACAATTATAAATAAGAATATAGAGAAAATAAACAAATTTAAATACTTGGGAGCATATACAACAAGCAAGAACGAGATGACGGAAGAAATAAAAAGTCACTTAGCATCGTGCAACGCATGTTTCTACTCAGTCCAAAAATTCCTATCCTCGCGATTAATATCAACAAAGTTGAAATTGAAAATATACTGATATGTTATTTTATCAGTAATACTTTACCTTTGCAAAAGTTGGAGTACAACGCTAGCAGATTAACATAAGTTACGAGTGTTTGAAAATAAGGTTTTGAGAAAGATATACGGGGACCGAAACGGGACGAGATCACTGGCGAATGGAGGAGACTCCATAATGAAGAACTCCACGGATTTTACCATTCACTCGATGTTGTAAGAATAATGAAATCGCGACGACTAATGTAGGCAGGTCATGTACCTTCGATGGAAGAAAACGAAGAATATTTTTCACTGTGGTTGGTAAACCGGAGAGAAAGAGACCTTTAGGAAGATCGATACGATGTTGGGAGGATAATATTAGAAGGGATCTTCAAGAAGCAGGTGCTCGTGGTGGAAACTGGCTTCATGTTGATCAGAATAGAAACAGATATGCAAACGTTTGTTGCTGTGGTTTGGTGAGTTCCGTTAGCCATAGAGTAAGTAAGTAAATAAGTACCATAACTTTCACAACTATAAAGTATTACCGGCAAAATAACAGTTATATATATTTTCAGTGTCAACTTTCATCACAATTATCGAGAAGCTAATAGTTTCTGGACTCAATAGAAACCCGAGTTTCCCGATTCTAAGCGATTTTAATATTCCTAATAAAGGCACTAGTGTTTGTTTTGCTATTTCTAATGTAAATTAATCTTACTTTAAATTACGTGAGGTCAGTTATGTGCGACGGGTCGCCCGGATCAAAGATGATAGTGTTTGGCTCTCCCCCTAAATGGTCCTCAATGTTTTTTGCTAATATTTTGTCGTCTTCCGATTTATATAGGGATTCCCAAATTTTCCTTATAAATTGCGAGCCTGGAAAAGTTGCGCTCCTTGGCTCAGGCCTAGTGGTGAAACCTGATCTGGTTGTAGTGCCCGTGTGTGGTGCTAACCCCATGGGATCATGGACCCAAGTTGAAATCAAGACACTTTGGAAGGTGGCAGGCGCTACGTCATGGTGTGGGGCGTGTTAACCTGGAATCGTGTGGGATGTCTGGTCCACTTGAACCGTACTTTGACCGTCAGCGCAATATTCAGCAGCTTGGTGTACATTTTTGTCCCTTGATGGACATCGTGTAACCTGCCAACAAAAGAATTTTCTAGAATGCCAATGCACCATGTCACCTAACCGCAATATTTCTCGACTTGATTGAGTAACATTCTGCCAATTTTCAACGCTTTCTTCGGCCTTCTAGATCGGTGGACATGAACCCTATTAAGTGCATGTTGGATATTAACGAGCGGGAAATTGGTGCTGAAGAACCTCCACGGGCACCAAGCACCGAATTGTTGACCGCAATCTAGACTGCACATCCCTCCAGCGAACTGCCAGCGACTTCTCGCGTCCCTACCACGCCGCGTTACTGCATTTCGTCGTTCTCCAAGGAGTCCCACACGTTGTTAGTTAGATTTTCCATGACTTTTGGCACTTCAGTGAAGTATTTTTTCTTAGTTATGTTTCCTCCTCACCATTTGATTTATCTTTAGAATTTTGAAGCACAGTAGATATTTCTTCAACAATACGTACTTCCTATTGTTTCAAGTCTCACCACACATTGTATATCAACTACCCGACATATTGAGTATTAGCAAACTTTAGTAACGGCTATTACATATGAAATTACATATGATAATACATAAAAATTCATGTTTGTTGCACAGAACGAATATTTCCCACTGAATGTCTCTGTTCGACTATTAACTAATTTTAACGCTATATCATGGTCTTTATAATAATGAAAATATTATTCAATGCACTTTAAGAGGGACATCGACAGTTTCTATATGTTCACAAAAGGTGCCGCCATCACGGATCACCCGTAAATTATATGGATAAGAACTAGATTTCAACACTACTAATATTGAAACGGTTCGTGGCTCCAACAAATCTGTAAAGCATGAAAAATGAATGCCTCCTAGATGAGTTTAAAGTTAACATCCACAGCATTTCTCATTATATACATACCAAATATAAACACATAGGCTTTTAACCTCACTTGTCATCAGAATCGCCACTGGAAAAAAAATCAAATCCTTACAGGTAGTATAGTAACAAAGAACTACTCTTTTATTGTGCGTAGTTAAACTTTCTCCAGATAGATAGTAACTAATGCAAAGTGCTGAAATAAAAATTGACGAAATGCCCCTGAATAGCAGCACATTTGCCCATAACCAGTAAATTAAGAATATATTCTTCATATCAATGAAATACACTGTGAGGTTTCTGAATACAAATATGCCAGGTAGGTAATGCAAGAGTATTGTAAGTCATAATAGAAAATAAAAGATACATGCTATTAACTTAGAAGAAGAAATCCATCTTATATTTAGGTAATCATTGTTATATTTAAGACTTCATTTTATATTAGAAAATCCATCTTCATCCTAAGAAAAACAAGACTCCAGTTTTTGAACTTTGGACTCTAATTCGTAAGTGAGAAAAAGTGACAGTTACCTTCCCCAAGGAATATTGGATTGCGAAATATGCTTTTTGTACCCGGGTACACCATTGAGTTCTTTGTACGTGGCTGATATCGCCTCAAAACTGTTCATATATAATGAAAAACAACTATAAGCGATGAATTACTTTATCACCAAGAGAGAAGAGAACTAATTAGAAATAAATAAAGCCACAATTGCGGTCGATCTATCGAGTTTTTGATTTAACAATTAGTATTGGCTTCTCGAATAGACAAAGAAACCATTACACTTTACTTGTTACTGTAGAGGTTTATTGTTACATATATATGAAAAAAAGACAGCAACTCCCTAAAGCGGAATGTAAAAAGAATTCAGCGGTTCAAATTCGCTATGCATTAAGACGGTTAGAGCTACATTATAAATGATCATCTCATAAATATAGTAGCAATTTTCATGTATGATTTATTTTGCATGCTATATTAGTAACGATAAGTTTAGTACAACATGAGTGTATGTCTGCATAATATTCAAGGGTTAAATTACTTCTTGGGTTTTAAGTTATTTTCTTTTACATCGAATGTTGAATACATAAACTGTAATTTTGGATTTGTTTCAGAGCCAGTCATGGGACACAGGTTGAATATACCTGAAAAAGCGTCCGCTAATAACAAGTAGATTAAAACAATAGGCTAGCATTGAAAGAAGCATTGTTTCTCAGCACTTCTACTAAATCTTCTGGTTTCTCCTTGTTTAACGCAAACTTAATATCTAAATATTTAAATTGCATAATTGAGAGGTTATAACTCTAATCACATGATGTCTTCTAGGAGCCATTTAAAGTGTTAAATGTTGGATTTATTCCCTTGCTCTATATAATTATTTTACATAATATATTTGGTTTAATTGAAATCCCTAGGTCATGAATATAGTTAAGAGCATAATATATCATTTGGTGTAAATATAAAAATGTTTCTAAAGGTCTAATAAAATATTGCCTTGTATAATCTGGAAAATAGATTAGTATATGGATAAATACTTTTGTGTACAAGTGTACATACATGTAAAATTATACTATTTATAGTGAAACCAATAAAGAGTAACTGTAACTAGAGTCAGGTATTGGACTTGTGTTTCATTTACGCTAGATGCAAATAGTCTAATTCTGATAGATTATGCTAGGGGTGGGGAAAAAGTAACGGAAATCAAAGTACTGTCGCAAGATATATTTATCGGACAAATTGCATGCGTTCCATGTTTTTTGAGCAAATTTGAGAATACTCTTCAGAAGTTATATTTCTATTCACTACGTCAATTCTCGAACGTGGTTATTGCAGAATTCATGTAACGTTTGAAGCTTTGTCCTTTAACATTCCTCAAAGAAAACCATCTCATAACGTCAAGTCTGCATTTCTTGGAGGAAAAGGGAAAGCAAGAATATAAGGGGTGGAAACACTTCATGTCACAATGCTTTATTCCTCTGGTCTATGTGCGGGATGGATACGTCTTGTAAAATTTGCTTCTTTAATTCCAGATCATTAAAATCACAAACTGTTTGTACATCAAACAGATGTAATAACTGAAGAAAAGAATATACAAATTAACTTAAAACACAATCATTTCGTCTCACCTCATTTTGTGGTTCTGCTTACCTTTTTTACCTGACCTGTATTACATCCCATTCATTCCCAGGAACCACAATATCATTTAAGATCTATGTAAAAGAGATGCATTCTAAGATTATTTAGTGATATCTCATATGCAATTATGTTGTCATACCGTGCATGTTTTATTGGCGAAGTCAACGTAACCGAACCTATTACATAATAGCATTTCCAGGCTTAACATATAAAAGAAACACTAAAGATGTGGATTTTATATAAAAAGTAAAATATATTACTTTACAATGTAACTCGTTGTGATGCAATATTGAACCAGTTTTGAAAATTATAATTCAAAACATATATAGTGTTCTCAGACGTTTCCAGAAATAATTACTTCTTAACAAATTATCAATATACATACGATGAACTTCACATATTAAATTAAAAAATATTGCATGAAAACTGATTATATCTCAACTTATAAAACAACTGACTGGTACGAGTTGTAAGTATTATCCACTGTACTTATTATTGTAAGTAACACATCAGGAAACACTCTGACTTGATAACAATTTATGACAACAGAAAAAAAATGAATTTTTCTATTTGAACCTAATATGCATAGTACGTCAATTACAAGGAAATTGTTATTATGTACATTTGTAAGTAATTCTGATTATGAACTTCTAAAGCGCTCTTCAGTAAAATTAATAAAACGGACAAAGCATGTTTTTCTTTAGCTGTTGTCAATTTTGTTCTGAAACATTGAGGTACGAAATTTCTTATTGAGTATGCATATAAAGATGTCTTCTGACGATCACCAGTTAAATGCTAGAAAGACAGTGGTTTTAAATTTCCTTTAAACGTGTTTCAGTGATGTCATAAGGAGGGTACTTAACAGTTTAAAATATACACGACGTATCTCAAACGACGAAACAATGTAACCACCTGATTTATGTATCAAGTCGAATAAGAATAATTAAAATATGAATATTTAAAGGAAATAGTATTTAAGACAAGTTATATGAAATGAAATCACACAATTCGGCACACTTCAACAATATAACGAACATCCAAAAACGTCTTACGAAACAAATGAAATCAGTTCAGAGTTATAAGAATGTAATAAAACATAATGTCAATTAAATGGTCTCAAGTTACAATAATTAATAATGCATACGTAAACAATCTCAACTATCTACTGGCGTAAATTTATAACTCAAAGTAATAATTCTATCTGTTTCTCACGAAATTTTTCATTGAGTTATTAAAAGTAACGACAGGTGGATCTGATGCTTTCTCACATCATGCTCTCCGGTGAGGAAACATGAATTCATTGGCACTCATTTTCTTTCAATCAATGAAATATCTCTTTAATTTCTTAATTGCAATGGAGATGTTCTATTGTTACTGAAGATATTCAGAAGCACAACATTTAATTTAATATGAAGAAAACTGCAAAGTATGAGGGAAATCTTAGTTTTAATAATCATGAAATAAAATGGATAACTTGTAGCTAGTTCCGTTTCCAAACGAGTACATATTAATTTTTAATAGAATGGAAGACATTGATTTAAACTGTTTCTTTTTTACCTAGATATTTGTATTCTTACCCAGCAATTAACTTTTTGGTGCTTATATCGACATGATAGACGAACTAGAAATATAATTTTGAAACATGCACATTTTTGTGTAAAAGGAAATTACATTTCTTTCATGTTAGAAAACATTTGAACATTGCAACAGAGTAAACTTTGGTGAACAATGCTTTGTACATTTATTTATTATCGATTGCTAGTTCATCTTCTGTAACTTTGCACGCAAACAAGAAACTACTGAGCCCTTTTGGTACTCTAGAAAATACGTGAAGACCTTAGATGGAGCGATGTTAGAATTTGGCTAGAGTTAAATCGTTAGAGTGAAGACTAAAAATGTTGTCGCTGTTCATGATCGACTTGCCCTTCTGATAAATGTTGCTCCTTGATCAAGATAGACCAGACCCCACCACCACCACTACATGTAAAACATCTATTCGAAATAATGAAAGATGAAACGCACCGAAGGGACTACGACGTTCCGTGCAAACTGTCTTCACTAAAAGAGTTGCTTCAATTTCTTTTTTCGCGAAATTCTTCCGCGTGGCTCTTGTTACTCCTGTCATTGGAGTAAGACTAATATAAAGTATCATAATTTGCTGCGTATCAAACATAGAGACATAAACTTCTACTACAATTTCTATTTGACATTTCTATGGATAGGTGGACTGGCCGAGGCTGAAAGACGAGAATTCACTGCCGCTCGTTTTGCCCTCGAAGCGGAAAGAAGTCTGTGTAATCCAATTTTGCAACCACGGCTTGCGTTATGATGTTTCAGACCTTCCAAAATTAAATTTGCTGATTTTTGGTTGGCTTGTTTGGCCAACTTAATGACAGTACTGAAATTATAATCTCATAGGGTCTACTTTAGGGGCCTCACAAATCGCAAGAAGGTGTCAGGTGAAATTGAATGATAAGTGCACATTGCTTCAATTCATTAACAAAGCACTATATGAATTATAGGGCGCACGTGCTAGAGTATTCACTACCACATAGGTGAGTTCATTTTTAGTTTCTCTATTGAGATCATTGTTTACCAGTCTGCTTCTATTTCAATGTCATAGTGATATATTTTCTGCGGCACTTGTTTCCCAAATATCTGATTAAATTTGGCATAACAACTTACCTATTTGAAGCTGCGGCGATTTCTACTGCCAGAAAGCAGGAAACTGTTTTTAAGTCCTTGAAAAGTCATACGTGTGTGTGTGTTTGTGTGACGTTGATCTACTTGGTTCATATCTTCGTAGGAGACTTAATGCACGCATAAACTGTAGCAACAATGTTGAAGGGAACCGGTGACTCACAAGAAATTAGAAATTCCAGCACTAAAATTCCATAAATCTGCAACAATGAAAACGTTTGTTTAAACTTTTCATTCACATAAAAAAATATTCGTTATTATATAAATCCTAAAATTTGCTAGCCGTAATGTTTATTTTGAACACCAAAAGTGCATTCAACGCTTTATCATACTTACTTTCGAAGGAAGAAGAAATTTATTCACTATTTCTTTGTTTCCAATGAACCATGTTATTCAAGATATACTTTAAACTTATTCTTGGTTTCTTCAGTGCGTCACTTGTGTAATGGTTTATTGGTCGACTTATCAACATTGTTTCGAAAACAAAGAATATAAATTACTATAAATAGCGTATGTAGATGCATTTCTTGAAAGGGGAAATCTTGGGATTTATTGTCTTAGTGAGTGAAGAGTCTTGTTTGTCTTTCTACCTCCCATTACCATTAAGATACAGTGGCATTTCTTGTATGTCCAATTTCGCTAACCTTCGAACGTCCACTACTGGAGCGCAAAATATAGTTTACCCTTGTCCAAAGTTTAAGGTTTAAGGTAAAATGACTCAGAAGTGTTTGTTTGTATCATATAGAGTACAACATTCGAATAAGTAGTCGATTAAGAGCAGTCGATTAAGAGATAACTTAGTGCATTTTAGTAACTTATAGACACTGATTAATTTATTTTCATCCACATGACATGCTCGGTTATGTACTAATTTAAATCTCTAATAATATTCCACCAAACGATGGATCATTAGAAATTTCGTTATTTTTTTTTTTAAACAGAATGCTAAGCCATCAGTGAATGTTTAATAAATAACTTGTCAGGTATTCTTAGAATTTGAGAGATGTATAATGCATATTTTAATGATAAGACTGGCAACCTCGAGTTCAAACTCCAGAACGTTTTGGAGCTTTTTGAACTGTTTTCTTTTTAATAAATCTTGTATAACTTGTGCACAATTTCTCATCATAATTACAGAGGGATTTAGCTTAGAAATCAGCCACCGTTGAATGGCAAAGAACATCTCAGATCCGTAATCCGGGAAAGATAATGGGCGGTACCCTTATTAAATTTTCTTAGCTCTTAAAAATATGTTCAAAGACGTACGGTACGTATCCTACAAGCCAACATTTTTCCATTCCATACATTTATACTTATCATCGCAAATCCAAGCATTTCTATTAAATTCTATCCAAAGTAAATCCTTTCTGTCTTCCTTCATGAAAACAAAAATATCTACGTTAGCTTTACAGCTTCATAATTATTATTTATAACCAAACTAGTAATTTGTTAATTTCATTCTGATTTAATATTCAACGTATTGCCATCTAGTCCTCCCTATTAGGGCTAATCACGATTCAAAAAATATTTTTTTTTATTCATTCGAACGCTTTTCGTCTTTATTGAAAAAAAATGAATATCAATTTTTTGTCCTGAAACGAACTTTTTTATGACGAGTACATTTGCTTCGTCTAAAAAACAATAAACGAAGTCGTTTTCTACTGTATTTTTCTGTTCCTTGTGCATTACATATGGAAAGCTGTGGTCAGAACCATGAATGTGTAGGTTTTTCCTACGCGGTCTACCTATAAATCTAAATCCGGAATGTAAAGGTTTCATATTTCCATACATAAACAAAAATTAGCGATTCTTTTTTTTTAATCTGTATTAACAAACATACATACCTAATTACATTAAAACTGACAATTTATATTACTAAACGCAATAACATGTCCATGGTCGACTTTATAATTTAACCGCAAATGAAAAATGTAAGTTCTAAATGTGTAGGATGATGTTTGCGAACTATGTAAATGTGAAATTTCAGTCTCTGTTTTAGATACCAATGTACTTGTTTGCGGTTTTCAGTCACAAGCTAACTAACCCGATCTTCTTAGTATCATTTTCATTTAAATGTATTTTATTAATGCTAAATATAATGGAATTATTTTGATATAGTACAAAATTACGTTATTAAGTTATGTTTTTATTTGTTTCATGTCGCTTTAATTTTAAATCCATTAGCATAATTTTTATTATAAGCAAAGGGCAAAGAACATGAATATTAAAATAATGAAAACCATTGTTGCTAGCCGGCAGCACGCTAATATTAGTGACAGAAAGAATCGAAAGAGAAAAAGGAATAAGCGATTGTGATATGGAATTGAATTATTTCTACAATTTTAATCAATATTTCGCCCTTGACTAAAGGCTTTAAATGCAATTAGTTACAATTCAATTTCAATATCCTTCTATATTTTACAATACCGTTTAAGAAGCAAAATATAAAGATTAAATGAGAAAGACAAAAGCGGGCTAAAGTTGAACAAAGTCCAGCATACAGAGTAGTCTTCTTGTCGATTTTATTCCACTATCTATTGGAATAATAAAGAACTACTTCGAAAATAGTTGTAATGACAAAATGCCAGCCGAAACGTGCAGAAAATTAATTTTCTCAAAAAGTATTTCTTGCGACTGACAAGTTGTTGGTATAAAATGGAGGGACAAGATGAAGCTTTCAGCACTTCAACATTGGAATCCAAAGATTACGGAAATACATTACAGACATTCAGATATGTACGTATCCAAGATGGCGGCCATTCAGATTAGGGATCATCTCTACTTATTAAAATGAAACATATTTCGGCTTTGAATTATCCGATTTAAAAAAAAATCCTTTTTATGTGAAGGATTATTTCTTAGGCTTCAATTTCTCTTATGAGAAATCTTTTCATCAATCAAACAGTTTTCAGTTATTTTTTTAAGTTTAATTTTATCCGAAAATATTTTCTTGTTTAATATTTTACTTTACAACGACTAATTTTAGAGAATATTGTGTCCTTATAGAAAATATAGTTTGAAAATGAAGCTTTACTTTAAAGTAAATGTCAATTAAATCCGACATTTAACAATATCTTCTACAACTGAAAGAGTAGGTGAAAGGCGAAAGTAATATTTCTGTGCATATCGTAAGCTAATACTTGTGAATACTTATAAAACAAGTATTCGTTAACCTATTATGAAATATAATTTTAATATTAACGGTATGTGTAGTTCAATATATGATTATCATTCTGTTAATAATTTCCCTTTACCCTGGCAAACTGCTAATAATAATCTTAATAAAAATCTAAGTCTGCATAGTAAATATAGGCGTGAAACTTTTAAATAAGCTCTATGGTTGTTTCCATTATTATATATCTCACTCGTAGTATATCATATAATTGATACTTGTTAAATATGAGTAAAGCTATGTCACCTTACTCTCTGGGGGAACAGGATGTACATGTTCTAGTAGACTAATTGAATGTAGTTTATAAATCGCCAGAGGATTTTACGTAGCTCATGGGAGTACTTAGACGTAACAATATTATATGAGAGTTTACATATACTGTTAGCACGTAGTTTCTTTGTAGACAACACGCTGTTCAACTATACTAATGGGCCTTAATACATAAAGAAATATCCACATACATTTAGATTGATACAACGCAACTTTCAAATCCATTACTGCTATGTATAATGCACAGAATGTGCTAGTTAAACATATTAAACTCATATTCTAAATGGAAAACTGATTTAGCTTGTAGAACTGAGATAGTAGTCTAAAGGCTTGGTCTGAAGTAAGTTTTTATGAGTGTTCGGTCACTGAATTAAGTCCTTAGTAGAATCAATCAGTTCACTCTGTCTTATACACATCGCGGGTAGAATTTAAATATGAAACTTCTCTTGTAGAATAATGAAGTCTAAATGGCTGGTGTGAGCGGTATCTGAACCAAGCTTATTTGAAGTAAAAGCCCTGATTGAAAATGAACACTAAACTTAGTGATTTCAAAAATAAACTCTCTATCGGATAAAAGAGTTAATTTTCTCTAATGCAGGAACACTGTTCATGAGCCTCGTATAACTACAATCGAGGACAACTTGACCAAGAGTTATTGAAGAGTTGTCTTGAGACCAGCTCTTTTTGGGTATATATTTTGGAACAATCCTAATTATTACAAGGACGCGTGTTTTTGTGTTCCTGGTGAGAAATCCACGATCCTTATCTTGGTAGTATTTCGCTATTCAGTTTTTGTCTTTCCTTGCACTGTTGTCAGTTAATATGGGATATTTTGTAATATTTGTTATCCCTGTCATTGTATTATCACGTATTCGTTGAAACTGAAATAACCTTGCGTTGTAGAAAAATAGCTCCTGTATTCATTACTCAGCTAGATCATTAAATAATTGATAGTCCTGTAGGTGATTAACGAAACATCTGTTATTACTCATTGGATCTGAATGTACAAGAAACGACACACAGACAATATTACTAATTCGTTGTTTTAACACGGTAGTTGCTTTGAGCAGTTAAGGAGTAAGGGGTAATAAGGACCTAAGTGATGTTTGTAGGTCGTACTTTCAAACCTATTTTTTAGAAACATTCTGGCCAATAAGTGCAGCTCCTCAGTGATTACCCGGATTTTTTAAAAAAAATATCGGCGTTAGCACACATGCTGTAGAAATTGACAGTACGGCCTACAAATATCACTTAGGCCCTTACCCACCCCTATTCCTCAAAATATTATAGATAACATTAATGAATAAATTTTAGCCTATTCTACTTTGGAAGACACGCTGTAGTCATACACTAAAACCTCATTTACCCTGACCTGATGGGACCGGACCTGTTCTGGATAAACCAGATTAACGTTTTTTTGTATTATAAGCACCTGCAAATACATGAATGCCATAAAACAATAGTTTATTTCACATTTATTTTGATATATGGAGCACAGGTCATACACACTGCACCACTGCACAATTACAATGCAAAAATAAATTGAACTAGTTCATTCGTATACGATCGTATATATTCTGAAACTGGCGAAAAATTATTTTATTTTTCCAAATTCATTCAGATCAAATCTGAGTTCCGGATAAAAGAGGTTTTAGTATATTTTTACATTCAGGGGGAAGCAACTGTAGCAATCTTCAACAGAAAAATGAATAATTATTTTCCTTCCCTATTTAATTGTACCGGTGCGATTCTGGACTGTTTTTGGGTTAAGCCTTTTTGAATTTATTCAATTATTTTATACTCGTTTTAATAAAACTGTAACTTATTATAATCAATAAACTATTATCCTTCTCTACTATCAAAGTAAGATTCAAATAAAATTTAACTAGAAAACTCCGTTTAAAATACTTTGCTTGGTTACCCTGTAGTGCGATACATAACAATAACCGTCCTTGGTCTGGAGTCCTGTAACCGTGTAATATCGTTTGTGACTGTGGTTTCACAATCTTGAAGGTTACTGTGTCTCGGTAGAAGGAGCGCGCACTGCGAGAGCAAAGCAGATTGAATGAACTGGATTGATATTTGCTAGTATTTATCAGGATAAGATTTATATAAAAATACTTCTGCTGGAAGGACCCTACTAGAATCCAGACAATAGTTTTTATTCCAATACAAGATGAGAATAATACACTTTTCTACAACACTGTTATACTTGAGATGATAGATTTGAATCGTCCAATATTAGTATCGTTTAACAAGTATTTATACTATGCCAAAAACGTAATAAAAGATATACTCATTTCACTGTAACGATGTTTGGTTTTCTTTTTTTGTACGAATTCTCAGTACGCGTACGCCTTAACCTTCACTCACTTCAATTCAGTTTGGCTTTCCCCTGTATGACGTACTTAATTCACAGAGTTGAACTTTTCCCTGTGTGTTGAGATTAATTGAATAATTAGCTTGCACCAAAGATTATTGAGATTATTATATGAAGATTAGTCTATATATGAACTACATGTAATTATCAGTTATCTTCCTTGTAACTGAGATTAAATTATAACGAAGTAAATGCTTATGCAGTTCTCACACTATGTTTGTATGCAACACTCGCTTAAAGTTCTCTAATGTTGATAATGCTGAATGTGATCCGACCTAAGTTTTATATTATTGTTCTTCGCTTACAATGTTTTCTCTTCCTCAATTCACAAAGCTAACCACACGTCCATCAACCTTCTGACGTTGGATACTGATGATTTTTAACTTGAGAGGTTTGTGTTCAGCAGGAGACAAAACCTCGAACTAAAAAAGTAACACCTTCTTCTGGTATTCGAAATCCTCACTAGATGGGATCTACACAGATTACAGCGATGGTTTTCTTCACTCACAGCTTACGACCTTATGGAGACGCTACTGGATATTGTCCGCATTCTGTTCAGACCTTTCTTCCTGCAACTGACTTATACATTATAGTGCAGAAGATACGCATCCTCAACATAGTAACAATTTCTCCCTGCATGAGCAACTTCCTTCCTTCTACGTTACTCGTTGGTAAGCTCTCTGGAGTGATTAGTGTGCCCCAATCCACGACTTACATACGTAGTGGCGCTACTACTAACCAACGCGACCTCACTAGAGCTGACGAAGAATTATATCCCAGGCGCTAACAGCAGCCAGTGGATAGTTTGCTAACTTCACAGCTGTAGAATACCAAAACTAGGTAATATAAGCATATAGAGGGTTATTCCTATCCTCTGTTTCCTCTGACCGTTCGACACCAACTCTCTCACTACTACACAGTCGATGCAATAACTTAAGGCGTGTGGCGAACTTCAAAGCATAATATCATTATCAGATTTTAATTGAATTTGAAAGTTCTAAGTGTGGATCAGCACGAAACATTATCTTTTATTAGTAAACCACAATTATTAACACAGTTCTTCCTTATAATCAGTTTTTTAATGCTAACTTTTCACCATGGGTGTTCGTCCCCTCTAGCGGCCTTCTGAATAAGTTTAGTTTCTGCCGCTTTATCATTATTAAAGGCAAAATAAATATATTTTATAATTAATTATCGGCGTAAATATTCACTTCTTGTCTATAACCTTTATACTCTCAATATCTTTTTAAAACAAATATAGATAACATATATACAAATGAGCAAACGCACAGAATATAAAAAGTTTATCGCGTGCCCTGTTTTTTCATGTACAGGCGCTCCCTGTCACATATGGCGTCCGAATAGGTGGTTCCCTGTGTCGTTGGTTTTACTATAATCACCTAATCATATATATATACACAACACTGTAACAAACACTCTTATATACGTGTTACACTGAAAGATATAGTCTTTGCACTATTCATAATATTCATCCGGCAATTCCTTCAGGATTCCATTAGGACAATTTTCT
>JAGDQP010014607.1:0-44732 GCA_022664845.1 Lepisma saccharinum | reverse complement strand
TAACATCTTTTTTCTTACGGGGCCCCCAAATCGTCGATTTTGCCATAAACTCTTGTTCCTGTATAACATGCCTCTGGCAGTGCTAACGTTTTCTGACGTGAAGAACTTGGCTCATGCACTGCCGTGCATGTTGATTCCTTTTTGCAGCATATTGATTGTATATGACCTTTGTTTTACTTAACTTCATTGTAAGGCCTATTTTCGAACTCTCATTACTTTCTTCCATTCTGGTTTTTAGTTCTTATATATTACCATGAGCTGGCAACATCAACAACGGGGTTCCTGGGGAGCTGGAACATCCACAGTATGTTCCTATTGCGCCAAACAATGTTTATGCCAAGTTTGGTGCTGCTATGACTAAAATAATGGAAGCAATTGGAAATATATATATATATATATATATATATATATATATATATATATATATATAAAATAGGCTGGCAACACTGGCATGTGGATTGCTTGGTAACGTAGGCGCTCTCAGTGTTTATGTTAATGTTTATGCCAAGTTTGGCGCAGTTAATTTTAACTGAATGGAAGCAATTTGAACAACTGATTTCTTCGACAATGTGCTAGGCAACACTGAAACACAGCATTAATCAAGGCGGTTCTGGCGGCCCTGAGCTAGTTTAGCTAAGACCTTTCGAACGATACCTAAAGCATCTCTCTACACTTTGTAGTTTCTGAGATTAAATTTGTGGACACGGACGAACACCATGGAAGGGAATAGTAGGTTCCTTTTGTTATAGCTTTGCTATCAAAGGAACTAAAAAAAACTGATAAAATGTAGACTTACACGTGTTTTAGGTTGCGTGTTGTGAGATAGACAGAAAATTAACGATACAGAAGCAGTATTTCTTAATTCTAATTAATTCTTCTTGTTTGATGAGCTTCACGCTCTAACCTATCTTGCTTAACTATAGAGAAATTGCTCACCTTGTACTATTACCGTTGCAGAGTTTGGTCTATACTGTTGCAGCTTATGGGAAACAGTTGCAGTTTTGCTTATTGTACTTCCCCCTGACGCACATGAAATTCCTCTACTGTTATTTCTCTTTAATGGCCTTACGTAAAAGTTTTATATTTAACATTGGTACGAAAATAAATTCCCTAATTCATTTCTTCATTTACACATATTTAATTATCTAATATGACGATTGTTTTTTATTTGAAAAACTTGACGAGGGAAGAGGTAGGAAAAGTAACAGCGACTGGAGCGTTGCCCGCTTGGCTATGGCAACCCGAAGTGAGAGAACGGCTGCAGCGAGCTTCTTTTCGTTTTTTTGGTCAAACCGGCTTCGCTGTTGCCATAAGAGCAACAGTATACTCTTAAGGCTGGACGGATAATACTATAGCTTTTGTTTGGGTCCGTATTCTTGAAGAGTATCACTTCCTAGATATAGCTCTAGCTAAATTAAGGTGTCCAATGTTCCTGCAGTGAATTCGCACAGTTGAGGCTGAAGTAACATAACACGAGAGAATATTCTTGCGCCCCTATTTTTGAGTGATTCCTAGTCTTCCTCAGTCACATCAGATGAATACCGGGACAGTGCCTTTAATTGAACTTATTTCTAATTCCCAGTGACAAGTAAGAACTAATACGGGTTGTATCACCGAACGGCTGTAGCTCAGTTGGTAGACAATCGGAACGTCCCTATGACCGCGCATCCCAACTGATGGTTTTCCGGGGATTTTTCTCAGTGGCACCAGATAAATGCCTGTTTAGTGCCTTGAAACTAGGCCCTAGCCGACTTCATCTTCACATCCTTTCCCTACCGTATCCTGACCTGAGCCAAAGTTGCCTAGAGATCGTAAATAAACTCACACAAATGTGCTCAAACTTATTATGTGAAATAAATATAGCGTTAATGTTAATTGATTTTAGCGCCTAAAGTCCCACCAGCAAAATTGGAGGAATATGACATAATTTATTAATTCACTTATACTATACCGACCCAGAATAAGGCTCATTGTGACTTGGTCTTTCTTTTTCAAATCCGGTTCATCACAAGTACAACCTTTCTTAAAATCACCTTAAGGAAAATTGATGTAATTTAAAAACCCTCACGTTTCTGGTTAATTGTGAGAAGAAGTTGCTTTCTAAACAGTTCATCTTTTAAAGCAAGTCATTTGATTTTAAATGCATCATCATCGCCAACATTTTTGACATTCAACAAATAATTTACTTTCATCGCGCTTTTGAGGTGAAAAAAATAACCATTCCAAGTTAAATCGTGCGGGTAAAATGGACTAGTGGCGGATAAAATGGAATACAATCCAAAAAGTCCAAGGAAGTTAAGAAAGTGAAAGGAGAACCCAAGTAGAGTACACGAATTATGTTGCATTCAAAAGAAAAAATAATAATAAAAGGATTTTTTTTAAAAGTACGCTTTTTTTAAGATGGACTAAAAAGTAAAAAAAATATTTAATTGAATTACTTTTGTGAATCGGAAAATAAAAGCGTGGGCGCTCTTGCTTAACTTATCATAAAATCATAAAATGTAAGAGCACCCACGCTTTTATTTTCCGATTCATAAGATCAATTCAATTTTTTTAACTTTTTAATCCATCTGAAAAAAGCAGGTTTTTTAAAAGCCTTTTTTATTAATTTTTATGTATAATAGATGAATATTAGACTCCCTGCGAAATAGGCAACCCCAACTTCACTCAATAGATGCGGCGTTGCGTGCATTTAAGGATAATTTCCAATTAATTAATTAATTACGGTTAACTGGATTATTATATCGTATATCTAATGATTGAATATTGTATTGTCATCGGTAGTAAGCAAGTTTACAAAATTTCAAAGAAACCGGATGATGGGAAGTGAGTTAAAAATTAGTTACAAGATTTGTACGAGAGAAACTTACAGAGCAAGTTAATATAAAGCGTATAAAAATCACAGTGATTGTGGAAATCCACACAACACGAGAATCACTCATTTCATACTTAAGTTTGTTCCAAAGAAGGCGGACGACTTGTGACGGCACCCGTATGAGAAATTTAGCACGATTCTATAAAATGTTCGTTTGTGTGCTTTTGTTATTTCTTTGCGAAATTGCCAACAAAAATAAGTTACAATTCTATTCGAAAATTTGGAAAAATTGAAGTTGAAAAAAGTAACTTTGCAAGTTCGTTACAAGTTACTACGAAAAAGTAACGTTGTTAGATTAAAAGTTCTTCTTCAAAGAATCTAATGCGATCGTCGTTATTTTCCAAGCACTGATGAGTCGTATGTTAAAACTTGAGTTTCTCGCATACACTACAAAAGCAACACTAACGTATCAAGAACATTCCAGATTTCACTTTGCCCTTCCTTCTTTATGTTCTGTAAGCGATGAGCAGTGAAGACTTAATAGCCATTAGAGATCAGTTGCATATGCTTAGAGCAGCTTCAGAAAGAGGACTGAGTCGCTAATAAAGAGAACCATTTCTAAATCTTATGGCAATGACAAACATTACGACGTGATTTGGGCTTGTTTACTAAGACTCAGCCAGCATTTCTAGACATTTTTTGGCGTGCACACACAAGCGCGAAACTGACGTTTACGTAATAACACTAGCGTCAGTCTGTGCTGGTTAAAAGCAGTTTGTCAATAAGGGAATCATTTTAACAAACGAAATCGTCTCGCAAGCGTCTCTGATAGAGACGAGCTTACTTCCATGCGCTGCACTGCCAGAGTTTCTTATCAATGTTACCAACTCTTGGGGCTATTGCTAAAACTATTAGGGAAGCTTCCAAAATAGGGGTGCTACATTATCCGGGAAAACGGAAACAGAACGGGAAATTAAAGGCGGAAGATTTTCCGGAAAAGGGAAAATTTTATGGGAAACGGAGTGCGAAAACTTTTCCGGAAACGAATTTTTTTGTAACTATTTAAAAAAAAAAACGAAAAATGTTATTTCCGGAAACCTACCATCCCTATTCAAGAGCAGTAAAAGTAAGTGAGCTGATGAAGTTTCAACATGTGTTAGTGGTACAGCGCCATCACGTGTCCAACCTCCGATTTTTTAAGCATTTTTTCTCGGTGTACATTGAATACCTAATCCTCCATTTGTATGGCATAAAATCTATCTATTCATGACATGTAATCACTATGTGACATTTAAAATCTGTGGCAATCATCACTTTCTAGAGGCGTCAAAAGTAGCATATGAGCCGGTTCTAATAAGCTGAGCAACTAAAGCAAGCTTAACTCAGTGACTAAAGAAAGGACAAAATATGGGACAAATGACATACAGGGCGCGACAGAAAAACGGGATAAATATGACAACAAATATAGACAGTGAATAATTCCATGTATTTAAATACAAATACACGAATAACAAGTACATATCATGCTATTCGTGTTTTCAAAATTATATCTGCCAACTGACCAACATTACAAACTCCAAGCAGATTCACGCGTGGCACAGCACAACATGTCTCGGGGTGCCCGAATGCTACTTTTCAGGACGGCAACATTGTTTGCACGAATGGCATACACTAAATTCTGCAAGTATCCTCGTAGAAAAGAAGTCTCACACAGAGAGATCAGGTGATCTCGCCAGCCAAGGAATGTCCACTCGAGGTGAAATGAGCCGGTTTCGAAAAAAGTAACTGTGGTGCATTCATATAGTTGATAGCAGTATGCGCCGTAGCTTCGTTTTGTCGAAACCAGGAAACGTGTAACAGCATATGGTTGGTGCTGCTATCTGTCGTGATATTGCTGAAGCTATCCCATTTAGTCATCACTGGGCAGTGAGATGGGGGCACACCAAACATCAAGGCACATTGCCTGGAACTTCCTTGTATGGGCAAAAGTGAAATTATGGCATAAGCCCGTCACGTCTCAGGAATGACATCTCTTGGCGATCACACTTCTATGGATAGGGAAGGTAGCAGCTAAAGATTTTGTTACAGCACTATCCCGGAACTCGCTAGTTGACACTAGTGTTTGTGTACTGTAATGGTAATCCTTTGCCAGTTTTCAGCTTCAAAGGATAAATAACATAATATTTACGAGCTATTTGTACTAAAATATCTTCCTTTCTTCACTGCCTTGTCGTGTTTTTGTATTCTTCTGTTTATAAGGGGGCATCGTGCACTAAAAAATAAAACGTCTCTTATTAAAGGCTCTTGGTAAAGGTTCTTACGCATGGTAGCACCTACGAAGTCAAGTAGAAAGAAACTGATTCCGGATTTGAATTTAGGGACCCCAATTTACGTCGTCACCTGCAATATGGTGGTGACCCCACATACTTTATGGTATTTTGCACCATATACACTCACTCGGAGAACACGAGGACTGGTACCATGGAAGGTGTACATTTCTACGCATTTACTGAAAGGGTTTAGTGAGTGGAGTCATTTATGGCGAGAATGAACTCCAAATTCAACCTCTGTGGAATGCGGAAAGAAGAGAAAGCTGGACAAACTTGCAATAATCACAGCGATGCAAGAACTTATCTCAACTGAAGGCCATCTAGCGTAGCCCTTGTAGCCAAGGGGTTTAAGGCATGTGGTTATTTTACACGAGTTCGAACTCACATACTGCCAGTACTTACTTTCTAATTTAACGTTCATTTGCCAATTCGTAGAGAACAAAAGTAGCTGAGGAAAGAGCTAAAACGTTCTGGCAGTTCGTGGATTCTAAGTTGTGCTCCTAAGATTCAAGGGTACAATAACAGCGTCCCTTAAACCCCTTTGCAAAGGGCGCTACACTAGACAGTTTTGAATTCACGTGAGCTCTTGCACCGCTGCGATTATATCAAGTTTGTTGTGTTTTTTTTTCCTTTCCACATTTCACAGAGATTGAATTTGCTGAGTTAACTTTCGTACTACATGACATTACTCACTATACCCTTTCAAAAATATGTAGAAAGGGACACCTTCCATGGCACCAGTCCGTGTATTCTCCAAGTCAGTCTGTAACGCAAGCTCAATGGCAGCAGGCAGGGAGAACCTGACTTCAGATTTTCGTTCAGCTATCTCCATTTAGTTGCCGATTATTACTACTGTACTGACACTACAACGCTTTTGCGTAGTGAATTTGAATTTCTTGCACTTCTGTGAAATTTAGATGTATTTGCACGCGAATTTTCACTAGTTTTCTTCAACTTCACTTCCGATATTCATATCAAAGTGCAAATTAACGCTACGAAGCTTTCTTTACTGAATTCCTACTATATTCAGTCAAGTGCGTTGTCAACGTGTCAGCCTTAAGTTTATAAGGCCTGAGACAAAGTTGCCTAAAGGCTTTAAAATTAAATTCAAATTTTAAATATCAACTTATTTTGGTGCATCAAAACCAGTTTATTTTTACAAATGTTTTTCCCCGATTTTAGTTTCAAAATCGAGTAGTTCTTGGCTTGACAGTCCAAATAAAGTCTTATCCTGCCAGCTGGTTTACATTCACAGAGAGTGTCACGTGGACAGCGTAACGACCCCTTGTTGACACTTAATTTGACATTTTTTAAATCCATATTCTTCTACTTCTTAAACCGAGCGGTCGTAGTTCAGTTGGTTGAATGTTTGCTTCGCATTTGGGAGGTCCTGGATTCGATACATGTGTCCGACTATCATGACTTAAATTTTCTCAAGGTTTTTCCTCAGTCATGCCAGGTTAATGTCTGGATGGTGCCTTCAATTTCGCCATGTCCGATTCTTTCCTCTATTCTTTCCGGTTTTGAACCATAGATGTCTAAAAGCAATAAATACATTCAATTTAATTCAATACTACTTCTTAATTGAAGTAATTCCCAAGTTGGATCAAAATTAAGAGCCTTCGCTGGGGTTTGAAACCCACACAGCTCGCATCCAACGTAAGAAAAATAACCGCAATAGGAACCAATAATGTAAGGTATCTTTTTTTAAAAAAAGTTTTTGCCTTTATTCATAGTCAGAAACAAACAGCTATACAGAAAATGCCACTTACCATTAAACCTCAAAGTAAACCCCTTCGGTATCCGACAACTTTTTGCCAACATTCCTGCAATTGCACAATATCCTGGCGGTAAAACTGGGTAAAGAAGGCCCTGAGGGCCTACCGCAAGTCTGCCTCATTAACGAAGGATTTCCCACTCTGTTGGAGCAAGATCCGGAGACTACAGTGGGTGGCACAGTGTCTCCCAACCAGTCGCTGTATGGTATCCCTGGCCATCTGTTACACATGTAGCCTGACATTGTTTGCATGAAACAGCACATCCTTGCGATTCACCAATATTGGTTCCTTCTGCTCCAGTGCCTCTTGCATGCGTTCCAACTGCTGCGAGTACATGTATGCAGAGATGGTTTAGCCCGGTTGTGGAAGCTTGTAGTGCACCACTTGGTGACTAGTCTACCACATACAGAGCATGTTCTTGTTTAGGTGTAGAGATAATCTTGTGGTATGAGGCACAGTGTCTAGCGGTTACAACCAATGTCTGTTTGGCACGTTTGGGAGTTTCATACAGGGTCCACTTTTTTGTCACTGGGTAAGCACTCGATCGAATATGGGTGTGTTGCGGTGCTGAGAAAACTACGACAAACAGACTGTCACTCATTGGTCTTTGGTGGCTTCCGACAGTTTGTGGGGTACACACTTGGTCAACTCATAAGCCTTCTCTACGCTGTGCAGATGAATTCTGACTATTTCATATTATCTGGAAGCGCTCGGCAAGGTCACCACACAGTTAGTTGCTGTCCTGCTCCATGACCGCCTTCTGAGTCTCGTTATGTAGGGTCTGTGGGCTTCAACCCGCTGCGGGATTCAACATACAGGAACAAATTTCTCGATCTGAATTTCTGAAATGAATGCCTGGCAGTGCGTTCATTCACATTGCTATCCACAAAGACTTGACGTATTTGGTGACTTAATTCTGCTGCGGACAAGACCACCTTAAAGTCATAAAGCAGACAATACCGAACGAACTGCTACCACACTTTCATTTATCTTCGCCACTACTCGAGCTATGACTGCTATGAGCGCGCAAAGCGCCATTCTTGAGGACACTCTGACCTAGATCGCTTTTTCAGTACCTTATTTGTGCATCAGCGATTACGTTGTCCCATGCGACGTTAAAAACAGCAAGAACTTTTTTGGTTAGCACGGTTTCGGTTTTACTTCTAAAAAAATTGGTAAATTCTGGATTTTTGGACCATTTTAGTAACTAATGACTTCGGCCCGTCTCGAGTCCATTAGCTGCTAAGTCTCTAAAAATCCACAAACATCCATGTAAGGCATGGAATGTCGCAAGTCCGCAATTCGAACTCGGGATCTTCAAGGGTTTTACTTCTAGTTTAATAGAAGGGACTAATAATGTCATATGGCGTAAAAGAAATTGAGTATTCTTTCATTTGTCTCACACTGGCCCTTAGTGAGCCGCCGCCGATGGTTTAAAACTACGCCCAGAGGGGAATTTTTGCGTTTTGATTATTAAAATTATTTATTATTAGCATATTTGTTTTATTTTTCATAAAAGTTTAAAAAAAAACCTTTGGGAGTGAAACCGAATTAGTGCGAGTTATGTTAAATAATATAGACAATAAGTGTTAAATGAGAGTACTTCTTTCGGCACCCACACCTTTATCATTAAAGAAATCTGCTCCTCATGTACCCTACATCACCTGGATGCCAATTTTGTAAAAGAACACCCTGGAGTGTAAACGGCCAATTTCACAGGAGTGCAAATAATAATAATAAAAAAATACAATAAAGAAAGATTGTCGGTCACCCAAGTGAAAATGGTCGGGTTAATAAACAGAGAATTTTTGCCGTTTTTTTTTCTGTTATTTAAACACATTGGTTGAGAATTTCTGGAGTTTGAATCTTTAAATTGAAATAAAAGGTGGTGGATGAGTAGTAGATTATAACAATTGTATATATCTTTAGTATTCTGTAGAACAATATTTAGCAATCTATAAAAGTATATCTTCGAAGTTCGCTTTCCTGATATGGACTTCTGTTGTTGCTGCGCGGCTCTCTCATATAATTTTTTGGTTAAATCTCTCAGGGCGTGCAGTTTTGGGTTCTTTGCCGTAACTCTGAGTACGAATCAGGTAAGTTAGACAGATAAGCATCCGTGCCCCAAGTCTATTCTAGTGTGGGTTACAAAATGTCTTTCGTAGAATATCTGTAGAGCTGTAATAGAATTATCAATCACTCCGGAGCGTTTCAGCTACCTGGAACGATTGAAAAGTTCAACTCCAAGAAATGAAAACGCTATATTTCAAAAGATAGGTATATATTTAGAGAAAGGACATTAACATATCCTATAGTATACATTCTCTCTGTCAAGTAGTCTTCATATAACTATATATATAAAAAATTACAATAACCATTTGTAAAGAATTAATTTACAGATCAAATAGGTTGTGACCACTCTTCTAGAATAGCTTTTGATAACTTAAAGTTTCCATATATAATTACTCTGCTCATAATTCATATATTAATTTGCGCCAATAGAAACAAACCAATATATTTTCTGCTCTAAACCAGCCATAACACTGTGGCGACATCTGTTGAGCATCTCATCAAACTTCTTGATATAATACAACCCGGGATACAACTACAGCATTACTGATTAAACAACTTATGGACCATTTGACGACTTATTCGTTTGCTTTTAAAGAACTAATAATAACAATAAAGATAATATATAACACTGATGGATTCAAATCATACAATAATTGGTCCCATATCAAAATCTTTGTAAGGATTTACTAAAATTAATTTCCGCCTTTAGGCTTATATCTGTTAAATTTAACCAGGGTTTTATATGTAATGTTGAAACCTAAAACTTTGGTTCTTCATAATTATTTGATCACTGGGAATATTTTAGTTCCTTTGTTTTAGGTTTGCATTGAATTGAATTTTATTTATGACCTTTAGGCATCTAAGGCTGAAGCCGGGATAGGGGAAGGGAAAGATTCGGGAAAGTGAAGGCCAGCATCTATGTTGAAGGTGCCATCCCGGCATTTGCCTGGTGTGACAGGAAAAACCCTGGGAAAACCTCAGTCAGGATGGTCGGCCGCTGAGATCGAACCCACGACCTCTCGAATGCTATGCCAACGGTCTACTACCGAGCTACGGCGGACCGGTCTTTGCTTTAGGTGTCTGATATCGACTTTGAAGTTAATTTTTCTTATTAAAAAAAACAAAAAAGCAAAAACTATTGAAGCAGTAAAATAATCGTTTCGAAATATTTGCGGAAGCAACTATACGTATATACATTGCTTGTTCTGTTATTACCTCTGTGTGTGTGTGTGTCTGTGTGACTCAGGCCAAGTAGTTTAGTAGTGACATTTGTGAAACTTCCGGTTAACTCAGAGAAGGCACAACTGTTGGACTTGTGTTGCCGACATACTAATTTTTCAGACTTTTCTTGTTTTGCATTCGAATGCGGAACTGGTACCTAGAATAACTTCTTGCCTGCTAGCTTCCCAAGAGGTATTCACATCAAGGGACATCTTTCCACCTGCGATGACTTACAGCCTAGCTGCCCATAGAGTTGATTAAATTTTTGTTAACTTCTTAAACAAGCTGATGATCTTCTAAGGACAGAACCTACCGTTTTTAGTAAAGTGGGCTGCTTTCAATAAAATTAAACTGGATTTGAACTTGAACCCGTGGCCACGTACACAAAAAGCAATGGTGGCAACAATTATGGTATTCTCGAACTCTGTCCATATTGCTTACAGTCCATAATTGTGGAGCTTGTTTCCAAAAGATACCAAGTCCATCATCTCAATAAATTGTAGAAGAAATGAAAACCAAAGAAAGAAGCAGCATATGGACTCTGTAGAATTTCTAAAATTAAACTGACTTTATCTATTTTTTCCTCACGCATGTTGAGAAAACAAAGTCTAAGTCACAAAGAATAACGCCGTAGCTTAGTGGTAGAGAGTTTGCGTAGCATTCGGGAGGTCGTGGGTTCGACGCCAGCGGCCGACTATCCTGACTGTGGTTTTTCCAGGGTTTTTCCTCAACCACACCAGGCAAATGTTGGGATGGCACCTTCAACATAGGCCATGGCTGACACCTTCCCGAATCGTTTCCCCTCACCTATCTCGGCCTGAGACTTAGATGCCTGAAGGCCATAAATACAAATTCAAAATCATAAAAAATAACAAAGTAACTTTAATTTTCAGAATTCTACTTTTTTTTTCACTTCCTTAACAATTTGTTGAGATGGAGTTGGTACTTTTTGTTAACAAGCTCCACAATTATAATACAAATAAATTAATAAAAGTTTATATTATTAAATATACATACCCACTTCTGAAAGCATATGAATTTGTTTTGTCAGAAATGGGAATATTTTGTTAACTTCAAGCAATTAATAAGTAGGCAGGCGTTAGTTGAGATTTTGTTTTAAAAGAAACAGAAAGAACAACAGGAGAAAAGTTTGAGGCCATCCGTTGGATATAAATCCGTCAACGGCGTTTGTGGGGTATTATTTCTGTTTCGTTTATTTTTGTCCAAGACTCCTTTCACAGGAATTTGGCATCGAGGACAGCTTCCTGTCGTTTCGGTGGTGCACAGCTTGTAAATTTAGACGTATCTTATGGCTTTTAAATCCATTCACTTGTAATCTTTAAACCACAAAATATTTCTTCCGTTTTCATATTTTGACCGGCCATTTTCTCCTTTGTTCAACAAACATATAAAGCCAGAGAGACACTGAGAAAGAAAATCCTTTTAATTATCATTCGCTGGCTTTGTCTGCTTCTTTTATTGGTGGCCACAAACTCTGTCATTTATTTTTAATGCGTCGAGATGAACTGGAGCAAGACTGGACAATGTGTCGTTCCCTGTGCCAACTAGAAACTCAATTCGACATTGTTTTATCTGTGTAATTCAAATTTGTAACGGTGCTTAAACTTCTCCTTTTCCGCCCCCCGCCTTAAAGTAAGGTAATTGAATATTTGATGTGACAGTGCCTAAGAGGAATAATTAACGGGTGCTCTTAATGCGAATTCACATGTCAAAGAGTGCGTGTGCTACCTTCGCTGCTTCAATATTAAAGTCTAGCAGATAATCAATAATGGGCTTTTCAATTTGCTTGCCCATTTTGTAATTGGCTGATTGAATTCACGCCATTTTGAAGCGGAAGGGACTCGTCGATATGTAATAAAATTTGAGGTTTAAATTTTAGAAGTTGCTTTAAAGATTCTTCTATGAAAATTAAACAGAATGTTAACCAGGATGATTAAAATATTCGTGCACCTTTGACCAAAAAATTCCCAGCAGCACACATGTTGATATAACGTTGAGAACACGTTGATTTCACGTTGAAAAAATGCTGTTGAATGTTCGCCTTATCAACAAGTCGTTGAATCAACTGTTGAGTCAACCTTGTGTTCTTTGTCAATGAAATATCTGCCTCCCAGGAAATGCATGTGACCTGATTTCGTACGGATAGTGGAGGAAAGAAGACAGATTTGGGAGAGGCAAACAATGAGACTTAGAATTCAAGAATTAAAAATATAAATAAAATTTTCCTAGTGAATATTTTCCATAATTTTTCATGAATTGACATTCAATCGACTAAAAATTGGGATGTATGGCAATTTATGTGTATTTCTGAAGTTTGAAATTGAAGCTCTTTGAGGTTGGGTGGTGGTGGAGAGTTTGTCTAATAATTGAGCCTTTTGTATTCCTTTTCTTCCATAATGGCCTTATACCCTCTGCCATTTTAGTTTCATACATTTAGTGTATGTTGCTATGATTTTCACTGTATTAATTTCATCTGAGTCTACTTGGGACTCTGACGCTACATTTCTTGGTTTGGTACGATATTTATTTTCATTTATTAAATCACAAATACGGCAATGCATACCCACAAAATGAACTTTTAAAATAGGATCAAAGTTAAAAACACAAATGACAGGCATTATTATATCATCATGTAACTTTTCTTTGAATGTAGACCTTACTTGGAGTCTAAAAGTTTCAATAGTACGAATAATGCAATCGTAATTTATACATTCTTCTACAGTAATCATTTGCGGGCTCTTATCTTAAGAATCCTTGATACTCACACTTCTTATTTACACTTTTAAAAATACCAGACAAATCAAAAACAATACTGAACTTTTGAAAAATCTAATATTTACATGTATGAAATGATTTGATTCAGATTTTCAAACTCAGCCAAGATATTTGAAGCTTAGTAAACTAAAGATGTCATATCCCAGGTTTCCACATTTATCTTCAATAACAAATATCTTCCAATTATTGATTAGTTCATTTTCACAGAAATTTGTAAGTATAGTGGAACCTCAATATATCGAACCTCAAGGGGAACGAGAAAACTTCGAATTATCGAGGATTCCGATATACCGAAGTTCGATTTATCAAGGTGATTTCTGACTAACTAACTGTGATATATAGAGGTCGAACACAACCGAAGTAGAAAACTAATTTTCTCACACGTGCACTTTTCTGCCAAACTGGACTCGGACTAACTGATGGCAACGGGGGAAGGGGCGGCGGTGTATTGCATGCAATAACAATTGTAAACAATGGTGGGGTTAACAGATTGCAACATGAACGATTGTCGTTCAAAGAACGAACTGAGTTTCGTCTAAATGCAGTACAGTATTATATATTTTATCAAAACAACTTCGATATAGAGGTACGGTGCCAAGCCAAGCAAGTATGAAAATTCAAAATATCGAGGTCTTCCTGACCAGTCCTTCGATATATAGAGGTAAAAACACACATGGGAGTCATAGCAGGTTCAAGGGGAATGCAAGAACTTCGATTATCAAGGAATTCGATATATCAAGGTTCGACTGTATTATCTAGGCTCCTTTCTAAAATACCGTTGTTGCTCTAATTTGTTCGTTATGTTTAACTATATTTAAGAAATTTAAGAAGGGGGCCTGATTACTAAATCCTCTTGAAACAGATTTGAGGTTGGGTCCAGTGATGATCTCTTCCTCCATAGTTGGGCCCCTTTCCTCTTGACTTGTTGAGATATCTGGCTGAATGATGGGCCAGGAAATAGAGTTCCTCTAATTTAAGGTTACACTGGAATACACGAGCTATATTGTTTGGAAAGTTACTAGGTGATCTAAGGCCTACCTACTTGCTTCTGTGATTTCAAATGAGAAAACCATTTCTGTCAGTTTCAAATGTGAACATTATAACGTCCAGTTTCAGTGCAAGTTGCCCAACTGCATTTACCACATTACAGGTATGTTTGATTACACTTGTGCTGTGATAATATTGGAAAACATTTTGTTTCTTTCAGTTTTAGAACAACACTGCCAAGACATTTAGTTGATCTATTAAAATAGTATGCAACAACAATGTTTCCTAAGAATTACACACCATAAATTCCGAAGAGAACTTTGCGGGTCCACAGATCTACAAATTCATGAAAAACTAAGTATTTCATAATCTGTAAACCTTATACTAATAAATAGAAATGTACCTAATTAAAAACTGCTGTTCAATCTTTCTGGAAAACAAAAGTTTTATTTGTAATATAAGCACCAGTTTTTCTAGAGCATCTTGAGTTCTTTCAAACAAGATCTGGGTGATGTCACAGATGAACAAGAAGAAATACTTCATCAAAAGAGCCGACGAAACAATCATCAAAAGAAAATGCAAGGATGAAACAAATGCACAAGTGCATGTTCTAAGTGCTGCTTATTAGAGACATATGTTTGACAGAAATATGGAGAATTGTGGACATTGTTCGAAGTGGGTTAGAAAATATAAAGGAAGGGTTGCAAAAGTGGGCTAGAAAAGTAAGGGTACGCTTGAACCTGGTGGCAGTGATTGACTATTGAAAGTATAGGCAATGTGCTCCCATTAATAAAAAGGTAGTGGTACGCATTCACTAGCTGATTTGCCTGCCCGTTGGTGTGGGGTGAATAAAATGTATTGGCAACAGTCATAGGGACTCTCACCAATCAGCTTTGTTAGGGGTGTGCTACCTAAGATAGCCGTTGTTAATGAATTGATAGTCATGCCAAATTTCACCCCGTGGAGGTAGTCAACCCGTCGAACAACATTGTAGTGTGGGTTGCCGCATGCTTTGCTCTTAAATTTTCCATTGTCGTTACCACCGCCATTGGAATTCAATGGACAATTAAATGGTCGATAATCTCTGAAGATAATTATTTTATAATCAAAGTGATATGAAAAACTTCCCAACCCGGTCCAGTGTCTGATCATATGCGAAAATCATTTCAATCGGTCGAGCACATTTTGCGTGTTGATAACGCAAACATTGTCACTTTCAATTTTATATATAAAGAAAAAGTACTATATTTTGTAGGTTTGACATTATTGACTTTGTTTATTTTCACATAATAAAAATGAAACACAAAATGAAATAAAATAAATACCATGCAATTTCTAAAAAATGAAAACATCAAGTTTTTTTGTTTTGTTTTTTAAACTCACGTTATAAGGCCATGTTTAAAATCAACATCAAAAGTAGTTTAAGATCAGCCAGTTTACTAAACCACTATAAACTGATTTCATAAAAATATGATTTGCTTAAAACTAATGAAAGTTTAAATTATTTAAATTATAAACCAAATGTGTGCCAAAACCTTTCATGAGAAATTATATCTGAGGGATTTTCTGAAATTAGCAGCCAAATTTCATTTTAAAACATCTTTCTTAAAAGCTTTAAATGATCGTAAAAATGTTGCGTTGTGTTGTCTAACTGTAGACCATTTACGTTAATGAATAATATGTTACACAATGTTGTACATTCCAGTATATTTCTAACATTCATCATTTGTAAAGTTATAAAAGCAAATTCCCATTTGTTTTTGTGCCGTGCAAATTCAAAATACTTCTAGCTGATTAAATTTCTGCAATACTCAAACCTAGCCTAGCTGTGGGTTCTTAGTGTTCTTATCGAGGACCTCGTATTGCATACGTACGAGCGAGAACAAAGCGTGCACGACCACAATAAGATTGACGGTATTTCTCAGTGTCGGAGGGTACGAGTTATCTTGAGAAAGCAATCATTGCACGGACACTGATCATCCATCATCTGTCAAATCATCTATCTCATTGTATTATGTATAACCCACACCACAAATCATCATCCGGCAAACATGTCTTACCACCAGTAGTACAGCGATCTACAGCATCTAAATCAGAATCATCAGGAGCAACACCAAAACATAAACTCGCACGTCCCAGCTCACAATCACGCTCACCTGATATTCATTCCCAAGGAAGCTCACAGTCACCACCTTGTAAGAAGTTCAATACACGCCAAGACTCCGATACAGATTCAAATCATGATCATCAAATGTCTGTCACCGATTCCGACCATGAAGACCTACAGAGTTCCACGATCTCTTCAGTATCTAATCACTCATTTCTGTAGACAAATTTCGATACCAAATTTCAAACACCGAAACAACTATTCACGCAATTTCTGAAGTATATACCTCGAGACACCATCTCGTGTATTATACCAACTAGAAATGCAATCATTGTTCAGTCATCCGATGCCAAACTTGCTACAACCATCCGTAACAAATACGGTTTCGAAATCTTCGGAAAACATGCTAAACTGACATCACTAGAAAACAAACCGATTCGCCAACCACCACCACCACGTAAACTTCCTATGCTATCCGTAGTCATTCGAGGGGTAGATCTAGACGTTACAGAGTCAGAAGCAGAAGAAGAATTAAGGCAAGATGGACACATTATCACCAAATGTCTCAGGGTCAAAACACAACAGGGTACTCCAGCTATATGGTCAGAGTCCTAACCAATCATCAAAACCATCGACAATCTTTTACAACAAGGTGCATACATCTATAGAAAACGACATCGAGTCTATACATCACGAACTTCAGCATCTCTTCCTGTGCGCTGTGAGAAATGTCAAAAGTATAACGACCATTACACTAAAGTTTATAAAAACACACCAACATGTGGATACTGTTCGCAACAAAATCAAGCAACAGCCTGCACCAATCTTCAAAATTCACCTGTAGTGAAGCACATCCAACATATAGCTACAAATGCTAACGCCGACTTACTCTAGAACCTGATGAAGCTGCATGCATAGTGCCATTACGCATACCTGAGAAAACAACACAGTCATCTATCACTTCTGCACAAGAGCCAATCACCATTGAACAAACATTAGCAATCATCACCCTCGCCTTACAAAATACATTTCCATTTGATAGATCTAGACTTCCTCAAGAAATTCAATCTTCAACAGCCACTAGTTTCAAGCTAAACTTCCAAACAACATATTCAGGCCCCTATCTATGTTTATTTCTCTGCACATCCAATGACTTCTCCAGACTAGCATCCATATTCATTTCCCATTCTCATTCACGAATATTACTTCACCTATCACCACCATTGCAGCACTGTAATCATCAATGTTTGACAAGGGCTCATCTGTTTTTATAACAATGTCTAGAGTCGCCCTTAGATGAGAAGATAATCATGCATCTGTTCTGTCCATTATTGTGACGTCTAAGTGCACATCAGCACCATCCTCAATCACATTGCCACTCTGATTCCCATATCTCCAAAATGGTTATAAGTGCAGAGCTTATAACATCCTGATATTATTGATATAATAAATAAATGATAAACGATGTTCCATCATCCCTTAGACCATCCAAGTGACCTCTTACATAACCTAACTAGTCCTCTTTAGTCTCCCTCCCAAAAAGAGGACATAACCCTCTCAGAGGGTTGTAGCCACGGCCTCACCACGACTAATAACAATAATAATAATAAAAAATCTGCATCTCCTCAGGCACAATTTGATTGTTGGTTTTGTGATTCAGGAAGTCTGATGACTTCTGTGGAACAGTCTTGAAATAAGCAACAAAAACTAATACATGCTGTTCACCATACAACATTTTTTCCCATAGCACCAGTTCGCTTTGATGGATAACTTATGCAAACCAGAAGGTTTATATAAATCTCATTCTTCGACAGGAAATCGTTGCCATAAATTATCTATTAATGATTGATTAAAAGTGTTCGAAGTCTGACAGTACCATCTCTCTCTCTCTCTCCTTGTGAATAGTCTAATAGCCGTCGGTTGATCGCTCTACATAAATCTCCAATGTAATTAACAAGAAAATCGAACACACCGGACAGTAAGACATCTGGCGGTCTTCATTATTCAACGACGTTGGACATGTTACTGTCTGACGATGCTTACAAGTCACTTATAAAAAAATTGAATTGTCTTCTGAATTCAGATTCCATTTCACTAATTTGACGCGTCGTATTGGTCGAAAATGATTTTCCCACAATGTAATGTGATTAGTAAAAAAAGTTTTAATACTTTCTTGTTCAACATTTGACTCCAATGCACCAGATGAAAGCAATTTAGTTGTATTTTTCACCAACCATTTTGCAACGAAAGTGTATAGTACTTTTTATGTAGGTGCTGGCCGGGTGACCGAGCGGTCTGCAGCGGTAGGTTCGAAGGTCCGGGGTTCAAGTCCCGGCAGGGGCATGGGTGTGGATTTTAACAGCTAAAGGTGAATCGTGACGAGCCGAAGTCCAAGGTTACTAGACTGGCCCATATAAATATTAAGTTTACCAAAGTTTTATGTAGGCGTCACATACTGACATGATCATGCAGTCGACTTTTTATAATGCTTGCCAGTCCGTAAGCAAGATGATAAAGAAACAAGCAAAAGAAAGGAGGTTAATTCATAATTAAAACAAAAATGAGCTCCTACATTTTTAGCTGAATAATTCAGTTAAAATGAAGTAAAATTGACACTTCTTTTTTGTCATTTTTTAAACAACCCCAAAACAGAAGCTATTTACGGATTTGTACTAGTGTTTTCTCATCTTTACGATCTTCCAAGAACTGATTGCATTATTTCTGGGCTTGATATATTCGTGGAATCACTAATCTATTATTCAATCCCCTAAATGCTATTTTCCTCTACTTTCATTTCCCTTCATTTCTTCACCAAAAGTCTCTCTCTCTCTGTTTCTTTCTTTCTTTTTGTTGTATTTCCTGGGCTGACTCTTATTTTCTGCCTGTATTTCATTTCTTGCTGTTGATACCTCCTTTATCTTTTAACGTTCCCATTTGAAACTGTTTAGAACTGGCACGTCATGAAGAATTCCCTAATTATTCAACAGAACACAATCTATTTCGTGTTTAGCTCCATTTCGGCCTTTGCAAATTCACTTCCTGTGAAGATTCTTGATAAATGTATTCGAAATGAACCGTCTGTTGGCTTCTGAACATTCGACTATCCTCAATATACAGTACCTAGCTAGGAGAGTGTCTCAAGTGTAAAGTCTTTTATCAATGTGTCTTGTCTGTAATGATGTAAGACTATGAAAGGTGGAGATTGAATGCGCAAAACATCTCGAACATTAAAAGTCGTAGAAGAGCAATGGAGAGACGCGTGCTAGAAATAAGTAGGAGGGAAAGGAAGACGAATGGATTCGTTCACAAAGGTAGAAGATGTAATCAAGACCGCTAAGATGATGAAGTGGAGATGGGCCGGTCACATAGCTTGACGAACAGGTGGAAGATGGACGATAATGTACTACATTGGATTCCCAGAGAAAAGAAATGACCCAGAAGACGTCCAAATACAAGATGGGTAGATTAAATCAAGTGTTTTTTCAGGAGGTATATGGATCAGGATAGCAGCTAACCGAGATGTCGAGATGTGTGGAAAGAGAAAAAAAGTGGGGGGGCTTCATCCAGCAGTAGATAGAAACTGACTGACTATGATAATGATGATAATATGTGGGGAGGGGTACGGATGCTTATTACGATCGTGTTTATGGGATATGTGTTCATGATCGGCAGAATGTAGAGTAATCGTGCACTGACATGAGTTACTGACTTGAAAGTGTACTTTAGAACTTTGATATGCATGTAAAATCCTATTTTGTATATTCAGAATGTTGCCTAGTATGTTCTAAAGAGTAACGTCTCCATTATTTGTTCTTTATTAGAAATTAATAAAGGAAACAAAAAGGTATTGCAGAAATATCAGTAGTCGACCACCTGATACTCATTGTTGATCACCATTAGTCTAGAACAGGGATTATCAACCTGGGAGTCGCGACCCCCCAAGGGTGTCGTGAGATGTGAGCAAGGGAGTCGCGAGGGAAGGTGAAAAAATAAGTTTAACGAGGGTTTTGTCGATTGAAACTAATAAATTTCAGAGAAAGTGTTTTATTTTGCTTGCTGTTTATAATAATTACTAAATATTATGTAGTTTGCTGTATAGTTTTGGATAATGTAATTACGATATTTATTAATTATAAATACAGGAAATAAATTGTTATGTTTTGAAATGAAAGCAAATATGACACAAAATACAATAATTGTGGGTCGCATGGTGAAAGGGGGTCGCCGGCTAGAAGACATGGTGAAAGGGGGTCGCAGGATGAAAAAGGTTGAGAAACTCTGGTCTAGAAGTCGTCCATTTCCTTTTTCCCCTGTCGCTCCCTTTACCTTTCTTTTCTTTTGTCTATTGCATTAGATACATTTAAATTAGGCCCAGTTCTGAAAATAATAGGCTCTCACTGTTGTAGAAGTGATAAGTGATAAAATAAATCGTCTGCTGATCGGGGATACAGTAAAACAGCGGATGAAAAGTGAAAATATGTGATCTAAACTCATGTACCCTAACAGCCGTATTCAGACACGTTTTAAGGAGTGACAAACGCTGTACTAACGAGTAATTAACAATCTTGTAACATGTTAGTCACTCGCTAGTAAAGACTTTTAAAAACGTTTCTGATTGTAAGTATGGCGCTGTAAATGTTTAGTATTTTTAGAATCTTGGATTACTATTTCCGTAAATTGTAGAGCTATGCGTATGCCTGATCAATACAAAAAAACCCTTTGGGATAAGAGTGACGCAAGAGTTCTCTCATAAGATAAGTGATATCCATTTTGCAAGTGACTTTCTTTGTGTCACTATAGTGGAAGTGTTTCCTTTGTAATAAAATTATGAGACTTAGTATCCTCCCTTCCGCCATAGTGACACAAACAAAGTCACTCGCAAAATGGATATCACTTCTTTTGTGAGTAGAATTCGTGCGTCACTCTTCCCTTTACCCCGAAGGGTTTTTTGTACTGATCTCACTTATTTTCTAAGGTTGCCTATTAAAAGAAAAGCGCATTGTCTTCATACAAAAGGTCGATTTTGGACAATAGTAGGCTACGTATCTCGAAAACTGTAACTCCTATTAAAAAATAAGAATTTTTTTTTTATCCCAACAGAGTCTGTAATTGACCCCAAACCTCCCCTGGTACCAACCATTTGGGGGCTAAAGCAAAAAGGCAGATATAATGAGAGACATACTTTTCTATCATTTGTGAAAATTCTGTGATTCGGCTAAAAAAAAAAGTCGTAACTTTTGAACCCCTTCACCGATGTTGACGTGTGATACACCGTTTGAAAGGTATTGAAGCGTAGATTAAGATTCCGCAAGTTTCGACCGCCTATATGGTCTGGGGCCAGGGCTATCATCAGAAATGTGAAATTTTGAAAAAAGAATCGAACCTCGCTAGGAGGGCCCAGGAAGGTCGCACCGATACATTTTTTTTTTCTGTGTCTTAGTATGGCAAAAAGATTTTAAATGCAAGTTCAGGCATCAAAATCAGGCTTATAGTTCGCTAGATCCTAAATTAGCTATTTATATGTGAGTGCCGCTAACAGACTCGTTTGTGGGTATCACTCAAAGAACTGCCGTTCTTCATGATAACGTCATAATTTCGGTTTTCCTTCGTCATATGATGACTACTAAATAACACGTACTCCATGTGACGTTAATTTTCGTCCGGATATTTTTTTCTTTTATTATTTTATTAACAGAACAACACGAAATTCAAAAGAAAACTATGCACACATTAAATATCACTGTTTTAAAAATCTGAAATCTCACTTCAACTACTGGAAATAATAATAATATTTTTAAATAATAATAACAATAATAAACATCCTTCGACGATCGTACAATTCCATTTATACTGGAGAGATAAGACGTCAAAACATGTTCCTGCATGAAATGTTGCATTTGATTTTCTTTTTGTGTGACATCACAACGTTCAAGAATTACACGACACTTCTAATTCGTGGATTATTACTTGAATTATAATTCGGATTATCTTTTTTCACGTTTAGAACACAATTTATGTCTTATTTTTTATAAATATTTCGGAAAATGGTCGACTACTAGAGTGGTGGGGAGGTCGACTAATGCACACCGTGCATAGTTACCCTGTATAATGTAGGATGAAAAATGGTCTGTGTACTAAAGACACTTTGTCTGGATCGAAATTTAAAAAATAACTATGAAATTTTCTATAAATATTATTTAAATCAAGCTTTCAAGAAATTCTATAAACTTTCATTACATATCAAAATATCGGCATTCCAGTGTACTGACATTTATGGACGCTTAGAAGTATAGTTGATGTTCATGTCCGTAAAAGGCATGGAGGTAACTTCTCAAATTTACAGCTCTTAAGATAAAAAAACAAAAGAAAGAAGCGAGAGAGACTATGAAACAAGTGTAAGCAGGAGGACCTGAAAGTTTATTTCGTTTAAAGATTTTCTTTCTTTCTCTTTCTGTCTATAGTAGCGAAGAGGAACAGGTGAGGAGGTCAGGGATTCGCAAGGCAAGGCAATTGTTTGGTCGAGCTTTTCCCCAAAAATAAACAGCAAACCCTGTTGGCGGGGGAATGAGCACAGAAGCCGGGGATTCCACCCAGCCCCTTGATGCGTTGCTAAATCTATTCAATATCGGCGGTCTTCCTTCACTCCGTGAGAGATTCTTCTCTCTTCCTCACGTGCAACCCACTTGCAGATTTATAACTTCACTCAATTGCTCTGTGACCTCCTCCGCCGGCAATTCCACCGTTGCGCTATTTCTAAACAGTAAACTACTCTTGATACCTTACTTGCTATGATTGTGATCAAACACATAGATCGAATACGATCAGCAAATTTTGTTTTTTTAACTACGACAATATATTTTAAACAAATACTTCGTTGAGATATACCACCCGAAGTCCATCCTTGCTTTGAAGTTGTATTACAATACTTCAGCGTCGGATCACAATAGTAAATATGGTCGGAATTGTAATATGCCAAATTCTATTTTTTTCTTTTCTTTTCCTGTCAAAAACATTCTTATATTATCATATCTATAATAATAAGTGTGTTACGAACGATTAGTCGAGGTTAGGAAGGTCAGGTTCGTTTTTTCCTTTTTATTATCCTCGATAGGACGCCATCATTTTAAGCGTTGATTTATGACCGTATTTACTATCATGATCGATGTGTCAAAATTTCACAACACGATTAAATTCATTCTTGACCATCGACCTCTACGTAACGATACTGGAGTGACTACTTTAGTGTCGAAAGATAGACGCCAAAGCAAATTTTAAAACTTGTTTGTCTACTTCCAGTCTAAATCAATATGGACCAAATTTTCAGTTCCAACTTACGTTTTATACTCTTCTTATCGCTGTGCGCCCCCTCTTTTAAATTTAAGTCTTAATTATCCTGAGTTATTCATATAATAGTACACTATATTAATACTATATTCATATATTAGAATATAATAGAATATTATATTCTACATATAATAAAAAATACTGCAAATAATATTAATTTGTTTGCAAGAATTAAGACAAATGAAAAACGGGCCGCACAGCGATATCAAGCGTTAGAACCGAAAATTTTGTCCATATTGGTTTAGACTGGAAGTGGACACGAGTAAGTGGTCTCTCAGCTCCATGGTATCATCATATATTAAAGACATTTTCAATAGCAGCAGTCAGTCCAGTATCGGTTTTAGATAGAGATTCTTGACCATATATTTTTTCAACCGGTTTCATAAAACATTTTAACCCCTATTTTATATAATACACGATTAATCTGTTTGTCATAGATAAAATAATTATATATGGCAAAATATAATATATCCTCTTATTTTCTTTCATGCCATCTCGTGTTTGTCCAGTCAGAGTATAATCGAAACCCGAAAAACGCATGGACTACAAACTGTGCATCTGATACTTCACTTTATTTGTCTGCAATGTATTAAAAAAGAAACTATTGCACATGGCTTGATAGTATTAGTTCGGCTGGACTTCCACCAGGTGGCTTGAATGAAAATAAATGGAAACTCGCTATCTATAATTCCTATTTTATCTATGACTCGTAGACCTTTCCATGTACGCGCTCGGCGCATGCTTCGCTAGTGATTGAATGAGTTACCAATAGAGATTCGTAAGCATGTGTTTCTATTAGATACTAAACCAAATCGCACGTATAGCACACGACGAGCGCGCGTACACGAAAAAGCGGCCTAAGGACTGATTTTCATGAAAGCTTGCGTTGCTTGCGATTTGGGTGAATATCCAATTGAAACACGTGTCACACTTACCTTACAATAAAACACGCAATAAAGCACGTGTTTCAATTGGCTATTCAGCCAAATCGCAAGTAAAGTATGCGGCGAGCGACTGTATGAAAAGCCAGCCTAATTCTTGAGTTGTTCATATAATAGTATACCGTGCTGTGCATATAATAGTACACCTTGTAACGAATATTTAAGTTATTTACAAGAATTAAGATATAAATAAAAAAACGAGCGGCATAGCGTGAGCTAGAACTGAGAATTTGGTCCATATTTGATTAGACTGGAAGCGGACAAACAAGATTAAGTGCCCACTTCGGTCCCTCCCTTCACATATTTAATTATCTTTTTCAATCGCACCAGTCAGTCCAATATCGCTTTTATACATCATTTTGAATTTGAATTTTATTTATAGCCTTTTGGCATCGTTGGATTATACTGGGATGAGGTATGTAAGTAATGGGGAAGGCATCGGTCAGAGCCTTTCTTAAGGTACAATCCCGGCATTTGCGTGGTGAAACTGATGGCAATCCTGGAAAACAAGGTTTTTTAGATGCCATTGTGCAAACGTCTAGATTTATTCCTACATGAAACCTCAAAACACGAGAAACGTCGACAAAATTCCGCAAAGTGCTCCTATACGCCTCAAATTCACATTTATGTGAAAGTCCAATACACCCCAGTTTCGAATTGAATTTTATTAATGGCCCCTGTTTCGAAGCCCTGGCAAAAAATCACATCGTCAAGGAAACTTGTATTAATTTGAAAATTGAATTGTATGGCATTCTGGGTATCTTTGGTTCAGGTCAGGAAAGAGTAGGAGAAAGTACTTGGAAAGCTAGTCGACATGGCCTAGTTTGAAGGTATCATCCCGACAGTAGCTGGCGTAAGAATTTCCAATCTAGAACCTTGCGAATTCGAAGCCAAAGCTATACCAAATGAACTATTGCCGCTTGGTATAGACTTGTAGTAAATTACCCCAATCTACAGAACGGGGTGAAATATTGATATAACGTATAAATGGTATTATTATTGCTTAGTTACTTACGTTAGTGCTGTGGCTCAACCGAAGCATGCTTGCCTTTTAGTCTAAATAAAGTTGGTTCAAATATCTCCTGCCCAATCAACCTGAATGAGATATTCCCTAGTTCCATGAGCCACACCTGTTGAAGAATGTCGTGATGATACCTTAAAATAAGGTGAAGGATTTTCCGTATTCATTGTTCAACGGAGAAAGTAAGTACATCATATTAAAGATAAACCTTGGAAAATTTTGTCCATTAGGTTTACATATATGAAAATCTTATTACTCGTCTTGAGTTGTGACAGCTAGAAGCGAAATTTTTAAAATTTATATTAGTCCCATTTCTCCATATGGATATTTGGAATGGACTGAAATTTTCAAATATGGTGAAAGGTAGAAGGTAGAGCTTCTTTTAAAACACTAACAGAAAAAAAAGGGGGGTGGGGTGGTCAGAAGTAGAAGAGCAAATAAACGAATTGCTCAAGTAGTCCACTCAAATATGTTTATTGATTCATAAAATTTGACATATATTCATTATCAGAACCAACAAGAGTAGTTTTCTGCAGAAAGAAACAGGTCCTTGAAGGCAAGATAAGCGCTCTCCATTCAGTCCGATCTTACGCATTTATTTTTGTCTTCACATATGATTTGTCTTCCTTAACAGTATCAAATAGTTTAATTCCTCTTCTTCCTGTTTTCCCTCAACCATACCTTTGTAGATATGTAACATAATCATGTAAACAATTCAAGAAGAACATATGCACACACACACACACACACACACAGAGAGAAAGAGACTTTACCTTACCGATTATAACTATCATTGGCTCTGCTGGCATGCTAATCAGTAACAAACAGAAGAAAAACACTTCCTTGTTAGAATACTAAATTTCTCCACTACTTTAAGCAGTGGGTAATGCTAGACAATACAATTTTAATCTTTCCTTTGGTAACTATATTCAAGCAAACTGATGTATGCGCCGATATGTACCAAATTTAGCATTATAACCACTTCAGTCTAACCACGTCAGTCTATCATGAATGCTCATTTTGGCCAAATCTTCATTAGTGTGACAGTCAGGTCTTCGTTTCTCCCTCACGCACACTCACTCTTACCCTCACGTTTTAACTTTATCCTCACCCTCAAGACCTCGCTTCTCTTTCACCCTCACCCTTCACATTACAACCTGGATACGGTCCATCCTCAGAAGGATCATCGTCGTGAGGCTGAATACATTTTGCTGCCTATATTGATGAACTAGCAGCATTTGCCACTGCAAGTACTTCTACGTTTTAAAGGAAGAAATGGATGGTTATTAATAAACTGGTAGCCGTTGTTAATATGGCAGAATAAAACGAAAGGCAATGGTTATCAGTAAAGCCCGGAAGTTCAGGCATTTATTTTACTTTAAATGGGCAGCTAAAAACGCATTTATTATTGCTGAAATATCCAATTAAAAGGGCGTTATAATTTTTTAAGAACATGACTTAACCTGATTTCTTTTAATATTCTAAATTAAGCTTATCATTCTACATTACATTACGATGTTCTTTGTTGGTTTCACATCATCCCAAGGAGTTTCTTCAAGTTTTCAACACATATTAAGCCTTCTGTCTCTGAGCACTGTTTACACTTCTAAACATGATCACTCAATGTCCACAGAAGAAAGAGGAGCATACATAAAAGAAAGTGTTGCTGACGGGTTCATATCAACGACAACTTTATTTTCACCTTTAAGTACACTGCATATGTTTTTAATTTACTCTAGATCCTTATTCGTACCCATTGTAGGTCTACATTTGTTCTGACACTTCCAACAGTTTGTTTGTTTATTGTTTCTCACACAATATTTGTCGTTGTCACCAGTTTCTCGCCTTTCTTCTCAAGTTTTATTATTGCTTCTCCCAACGTAGCGTAGTATGCGTGAGCTGTCTGGTCATCAGCTAGTGACAGATCTTAATGCCCTGAATTGTATCAGAAATTCAGAAAATACTGAAGCAGTGAAGGCTGACAGAAAATGGGAGGCGATACACGAGTTCAGCCTAAATCCTTAAAGAATCACTCTTAGTCACAATTTTCTGCCCCTTAATTCACGGCTAGGCGACAGCTTAAGGCGACAAAGGCAGGAAAAGGCATTATATTTAAGAATAGGCAACAGAAGGTAAAATAGGCGAAAAAGGCAAAATGAGAAACCTCTTTAAACGCTCCCACGATGAGTTGAAAGGTTACCTATTATTTACATGCTGATAATTCGTAATGAAAACAAAAAAGCATTTTGCCAAACTTCCGGACTCTAGTTATCAGTGAGAAGGCTGATATATCATGATTCTATTTATACAATGAGACATTTATTTTGAATTTATTTAAGGCCATTAGGCAACTTTGGTCCAGGCCTAATGGATGATGATGGTAGAATTGGTAGAATGAAGAAGGCGGGACGAAACGGGAGAATCTCGAGAAAACTCATGCACACAGTGTTTGTCCACCTCGAAGCATACATGACACAAGCGGGGACCAAACTAAGGAAGTAAGGATCCCACGTACCAAAAGTGAAAATTCAGCCATTGAGCCACCGCGGCACGTATCGTTTTAATAAAATAAAAATTAATTGATCCATAAATTGTACCTCTAAGATATTAAGAAGAGATAGATTTAAACAAACACCCATAGATACAACCTCTTATGCTTGCAAGTAACCAAGTTTAGGAACACCCCCACAGCTCTAAAGGCAATTGAGAAGCCTTGGCACCTTCACCTAAAAGAACAACAATTACTAAATCGACGAAATACCTGTTGATTTCTTGGCGCGATTGATCCACGTCCAGACGATGGACACCGCCCAACAGAATGTTTGTCGCTCTTCTGTGTGAGATAATAGATTTTTTTTTGTCTGCCGTTCTTTCGATTTGGTCAAGAGTACAATCTAGAATTGGCCCGTTCTTGTCACCATGTTGAAAAAAAAAACTTGTGTAAGTGCAACAAAAAACGTAATGAAAAAGTTCGTGTTAATTTATTTTTTCATCAAGAAAGGTCAAAGTAACCACGCACTTTTGATATGAAGTTAACATTGTAATGTCTTAGGAAGAAGTAACGACAAAGCACTGAAATGTCCTCACGTTGGTAACTGCACGACTTCAGACACACTTTCCATGAAACCGTATTTGAGACTGAACTTTACTGTCAATGATATTTAAAGACATTTCAGCCTTTATTTTAAGGATGAGATCTCTAATAGTATTTACACTTTTGCTGTACTTAGAAATTAGCTTACCATCACGTGAATGACCATCCCTGTTTCTAATAATCTAAAGTTGGGCTTCTTTAATGATTAATTCATACGGAAATTCAAAAGTAAGTACTGCTTAGACTGTAGATGCCATTACTGGACAAGCCAAGGCTAATGATTACAAAATGATTTCTTGATTTATAAAGTACGAAATAAATATATTATAGAAAGTGTATTATACAAGGAAGCAAGTGAACAAATCATCTGTTAGAATAAAATCGGAAGCTTTGTGATATATTTATTATAACATTTAAATTCTTGTGTATATATGTTTACAAGAATAAATTATTGCTCGAAAATATGATCTTTATATGTTCTAAATCTACAGAAAATCAAGGAATATATTTCAGAGATGTTTCTCTGTAAAGAACAGTGAAATATACTGAGTCAATGTTTGATAGGAAATTACTCTTGCAATATCTCAGTAACACGTAAAAATAAAAAAGAGGACTAGTACTTGTGCAAAATAACAAGTAATTTCTATTTGAAAAGCAGTTGTCAATAATTAAAAAAAAAGTCTAGTTCCTGAAAATAGCACAACATGATCATATAATTCTGAAAGTTTATTTCATCTCGTCATCTATCGAAAACACGTAAAGAAACAAGCTGAATATGCTCTAAATTACAAAGAGAAACAAGGCATAATATTAAATAAGGAAATGCAACAGCAAAGGAAAAAGTGTAAAACAAAGATATGATGGCAAATGTGAAAGTTTGTGGCAAATTTGCCACAAAGCTCCTAACCGTTACTTAGCAAATGTGAGATATAAAATTGATAACAACTTTTTAAAACATTCAATATCTTAACTGAATATTTTAGTAAGTTGCTATTAATATTGAACATTGTTTCTAAAATATACATAACCTAGTATTCTAATCAGCGGATCCAACAAGTCATTTTGCACAAAGACTCAACCACCCCAACTTTTCTACATATGAACCTAAAATTTTCTAGATCTTACTTTAAAATGTACGTGTGTGTGTTATTTTTAAGTGTGCTTCAAATTAGATCATACGAGCAAGGGAAACCTTGCACTACTTGACACTGAATGTATATACAGGATGTACCACATTTCTCAGGTCTCAGTCAACAACAACAAGAAAAAACCGACATAAAAAAAAGGTAACTAGAAACCATTTTTTTCCAGTCCAGTTCAAATCGACTTCTAAACAACGGTAAATAAAATGACGTATAAATCTCAATATATCAGAAATGATACGGTCAAGTGGAAATGCCTTGATAGAATTCTATCTGTGTCAAGATAATAGATCTTAAAAGTTGAAATTTGATGGCATTGCGTTGACAATGCTACAAATCTAGTATAAAGCTACATGCTTTCAAATGGTATGACACCCGTGTATGAGATATACATTGTAACATAACAGTGGTTTATTTATTTATTTATGTACCTTCAACAGAGATGTACATCTCCAGTTTAATATTACAAGATACTGTAATACAATAATAAATTAAGAGATAGAAACAAGAATACAAAATTAGAACTGTATATGTTTGGGGTAAGGCATTCGGCTGTTCCAAAAATGACAGATATACGGAATCCCAGAAGATCTGCCATTTTCGCCCCGGATGTCACTCCATTCTACTAATATCAAAATTTAAATTAGAGTACAAAGGAAAGAAAAAACAATAAAATATAAGAACTACAACAAAAAATATTTAGTGCGATTCATAAGTAGCTACAAAATTAATGTGAGTATACATATTAAAAAAAAACCTTGAATACAAAGGAAAGTGAAAAATATAATTACTTGTATTTGAGGTAAGACATCCGGTCATTCCAAAGATGACAGACAGATCTTTGGCTTAACAGATGCCATGACAAAGATGACATATGATAATAAACTGTCTACTTTTAGTATAGAATGCAGTATTGTAAGCTCTTGATAATACAGGAAATTATTAACCAAAATGAATTAAAATTTTGATTATATTTCCAAACTGGAAACAAAGAAACAGGATTTTTGTTGTATACAGTAACAACAAACTGTTATTTGAGTAACTACTACAAATTGCTTAATTAGAATAAAACGACGAGATGTTGTCTAAAATAAAACTTATATATATATCGTTGCCACCATTGTGAGACCAATTAAATAAAATCTTAACTTTTTAAGATCTCTACTTATATAAATCAATTTCCAGCAAACTTTAATGTATCGCAACTGAATTCTGCAGAAATATTAAATTTATTCATAATTCTTAAAAGAAAATCTACTTTCTCTTGAACTTCAGTCTGATGTACAATATCTCAAAGACAAAGAGAATCTCGAGTTCTCAATCTACATTTATCTTGTATTGGGGGGAAGAGAAATCATTTGCCAAATGTGGGCACATATTTGTCGAACACCCTATAGTATTCTCTGGAGTCCCGTCTCCCAACTGTAAATTTGACAAATACCACACTAATGCCATACATACCAACTATCCTATCCTCGATAGTGTGTTTCTTGCTACATTAAGCGAAATAAAGAGACCTTTTCTTGCATTCCCTGAAAATATATATATATTTTTTTTTTAAAAAAATAAGGATTTCTGTGTTTCTATAGTGCAGATTGTAGTGAAAAATAAAGGTTCATTAGCTCTTGTGAAGCCTCCTTCGCTCTTGTGAACACTAATGGTGATGTATTGTGGCAGAAATCAACGGACCGGTTCACTCGTATAACGGAAAACTGTTTAATTGAATGAGGAACAACAATGGCGCCACCTGCTGGCTAGTAATTGAAATACCTTTGTGGTAATTGCGTGGGGAGTTGCTACAATTAATAATAGTTTGGATCCTTTTATTTTGTCTTTTTGAAGTGATGATACAATATCACTGCCGCTACAGACAAAGAAACGAGAAATCGAATCAAAAACTAGGATTCGTAATAATAAAGGCCTTCAGAATACAATGAAATCGAAGCATGAAACAATAATGTATATAAATATTGTAATGAATTGGTTTTTATAGTTATAGTGTTTGTATGTGCATGTGTGAAACTACAAAATAATCGAATAATTGTAAAATTTAAAATTTCAAAATTTACATGCAAATGAAAAAGAAAGTGAACTTTATAAATTTTTTTCTTATAAATTTATTAACTTTATAAATATAGTTAGTATGTTTTTAGCCATTAACTAAGTAGTAAGAGTCATGAAATGAAATAATAATGTGTAGACAGGGAAAAAGACGAAAAAAATATTAATAAATAAACAGTTCGTTCTAGTTGGAAATGAAACACAATTTGGAAGGAAGGGATAGCTGATGTTACTTTTCTCCTTTCATCGTTAACAAAATAATGTTATTTGAATGTATGTGTGTGATATTCTTGATGTTTCTTGAGTAATATTCAAAGTGTTTTTTCTCTTTCTTATATTTCCATTTTGAGATTATACGAGGGTCGTCCAGAAAGTAAAGAACGTTTGCGTACCACGCCTAGCGCAGATCCCCCACCACAGCGATTGCTTGTGCGTCAGCCAGCTCCTCCCCACCTCAATGTGAGCCGAGTTTCGTTGCTGAGCGGTCACGTCTGTTGTTCCTGTTAGTGTGTCAAAATGGCGGCGCCTATTGAAAATCACGCAAAGTGTGAAATCCGTGATGTTATTAGGTTTTTGAATGACAGTGGAATTAACGAGTCTTCAGTGAGGAAATGCTGTAAGGAAGAACCAATTATGTGCACGACGAGGATCGGAGTGGCAAGCCATCTCTCGTTACAGATGACTTAAAAGAAAGAGTTGAAAAAAAAAACCAGGAAAACAGGCGTTTCACTTTGAGCCCCTTACATGAATCTTTCCCAAAATTAAAGAAACTTTAGGTGGGAAACAGTTCGCAAATGATGTGAACTTCAAAGAAGCAGTCACGTCCTGGCTCAAGTCATTGGCGGCAGAATAGTACAACAGCGGTATTGTAAAATTTGTTCCGCGTTACAATAAGTGCCTCGACCGCTAAGACAACTACATTGAAAAATAGAGTAAGGCTCGCTAACATTGTAAATAAAGTATTGTAATAATAATTTTAGTTATTTATTAGTTATTCCTGAATCGTTCTTTACTTTCTGAACGACCCTCGTATTATGCGCTCTACACGAAGTTACTTTTAAGAAATATAGAAATTTAAAGTAATGAAGTGAGAATATTTAATCTTGTGTGAATTGAAATTGTTCTATTTTAATTGTTTTATTCTTCTTTAATTCACAGCATTTTTAGTATTTTCTTCTGGATAATTTTTGTTCAGGACGCTCTTGTAAAAATTTCCGCTCGTCTCTTGTTCGCCCACGATCCACGATGATTCTTATATTACATATCTGAATTTAATGAACAAAGATTAGACTTTCAGAAGAGGAGAATTTTTTTATGGACAAAGAGCTGATATAAGATCTAACTGTAAGACAATAATTTGAATTCGAATTTGTTTTAAGGCCTTTATACATCTCAGTCTCAGGACGGCTTAGATTAGGGGAGAGGTAGTTGGAAGATAGATGGCCAGGACCTATTTTGTAGGTACCATCCCAGCATTTGCCTGCTATGACTGAGGACCATTCGGTATGTAAGACAAGACATAAGGCATATAAGATATACGACAGTTCTGTCTTTTTAATTCTAGGCCCATGGAAATCTCGACCCCAGTTGATACAAAGGTTTCTGTAAAGGAGAACAAGTCTTCAACAAGGATGAATTACCTTTCATGTTTAAATATTTGCGACACCGAGCCACCGTAGCTGACAGTGGTAGAGCGTTGGCGTAGCATTCGGAAGGTCGTGTGTTCGATCTGAACGGCCGACCATCCTAACTGAGGTTTTTCCAGGTGTTTTTCTCAGTCATACCAGATAAATGCCGTGATGGTACATTCAGCATAGGCCCTGGCCGATACCTTCTCGTCCCCTATCCCAGCCTGAGCCTTAGATGCCTAAAACCATAAATAAAATGCAAAGCACTTGCAAATCTGAAGAAGGAAAGGAACATACGTGGAAGAAAAGGATGCAATGAGGTAAAGTGCAAGCAAAGCGACAGAAGAAGCGGTGCGCAGAGGAAGTAAGTTAAAGAAAAGGCAAAGGCAACATCGATAATCAAGAAAAGATCGAAAGAAAGAAGTCCTTAATTCTAGACCCGTTAATTCTTTGAACTTAGATTCCGGCTAAGAAAATAAACCTTTTATCAGGAAGGTACAAAGAGACGAAGATAATGTACCAGAAGTAATGATTAAGCCCTGTTCGATTGTCTACCAAATAACGTAGATAATTATGAACCATCTTGTAAAAGCGGCTATTGAAATGACGATTTCCTATTTATCAATGATATGGATCATTATTAGAATTATTCCAATCAGCTCTTACCAACAGAGTCTCTCACAAATACACAAAGACTCAAGCATAGGTAGTGTACCCTCAAGAGAAGTTAATATGATACCGGAATGCTCGCAAAATATTACTGGACATTTTAGTAAATAGCAGATATCGATCAAAGGTGCAGTAAAAGGTTGAAGTATCTATTAGAAAGTATGTCAATCCTAGAAGCCAAGGGATATAAGCGACATTGAAGTACAATAAAAATCAATGTAATCTTTTAGGCCTATATATAACTCGAAATATAAGTTACAGAAAATATTCATATTTCGTGCTAAGAAACCTTATATCTTAATGTGTCGTCTTTGTACCAAATATGCATATTTTCTGTAACTTATACTTTGGGTTATACATATTTTTTATGTCAGGGCTTCTAGGGTCGTCATATGGAAACTGGTTGATTCTAGGAAGTCCGTGTACAGCTAAACATTTTTATTGGAAGAAATAAGAGACAGATGAAAATAAAAAACAAAAGATGCCTAATAAAAGAGAATTTTCTTGTAAAATAAAAATGAAGACAAAAAAATATGCAAGGGGGATTTTTTTCAACCTCCGGTGGTATGTAAAGAGATACCAGGTAAACAAGAGTAACATAAGAATGTCAAGATATACAAAAGTTACGTTAATACCTCTGCTATTTCTCCATGAAGTTTCACTCTCATTCACTCACTGGTCTAAACGGAGCCCTAGTTTTTATACTCCCTCCTGAAGAAAGTTCCCGCTAGTATGGGAAGCCTCCTCGTGAATATGAGTTCGTTCTCAATACAGACTCTCATGAACTCATTCCCGTACACAACACACACTTTCCAATGAATTTCGGCCGCATACAGCCCATCATTTTGAAGGAATCAAATGTGAGACCGAACTTTCCATTTGAAAGATCCTCAATGTCACAGGCCATCAGTGTGCGAATTAAACTTTTTAGCCAGGGGGGGAATAAAACATAACGCACGGATTTCAAAAGGTAATATATATATATATATAACTCACAGCCATATTCAATCCACTACTGGATGAGGCTTCTTTCGAAAGGACGAATTGGTCTACTGCTCGCACGCTGACCAGACGGGTTGGGAGAGGAGGGCCGAAGCTCTCAAATGTGATCGCCACTGTCTTTTATTCACAGCAGCCTCCCCAATTGCATCACCATGCTGGGTGGGCAGTGGGCACCGTTCTAGACTCTCTCGCCTTGGAAAAAATATCTTGGCTGAGCCGGGAATCGAACCCGGAACCACACGATCGGCAGTCAGCGACGGTAATCACTAGACCACCGAAAAGAGTCCCATTTTCCAATAGGAGGTTACCAAATCAAATCAATCATACTAAATCTTTCACATTAAGCTATTTCATAAACATCACAAAATCAATAACTTCCAAACAGGCTTCTTAATTGCCAGTAAAAGTTCATATACTCTTGTATTACTAGAGAAATAACAGCAAAAAAAAAGCACAAATTTTATATCATTATTTTAATCAGTGTGGTAGCGATAGGTCATGTCATTTTTTACTTGATTCAGGGAGTCAACATCATTATTATTAATGTTGTACTGAAAGCTGTCTTTCAACTCACATTAAACCTTCTCCATTCAGCACTCTCCTTTTCTTCCTCTGCATAGATTTATCTTCCTTAATATTGTCTAGGTGTTGGATTCGTCTTGTTCCTTGTTTTTCCTTATCATACTTTTATTTATATCCCTTAATGTTCAATCTCTATGCAGCTAATGCTCTTAACCAGTTTCTCTCTCTTTATTGCCTCCAATATTGTTACTCTCTTCAGCTCTTCCGCATTAAGCATCTTCTGACTTGATCTATTCTGCTTCATGTCTAATGTTTCGTTGTTGACCTTATTTTTTCGTATTTCATATTCTCACTTTAATAATATTTGACAGATGCTTGAAACCGGATATGTGTTCTACTTTTTCGCTTCCATTGTTGTTGATATTTGCTGTGGATCCATTTGTTCCCTTTACAATTCTTTTAGTTTTCTTTGCCTTTATTTTCAATCCATGTTCTTCACAGCCTGCCTCTCTGCAGCTGCTTCAACATATTCTTAAAAATTGAAAATTTTTTAAAATCCTTAAAAATTGCAATAAATTCTTTGTGTTATTGCTCTAACACCATTGCTATAAATCAAATGCAAAATAAGATTGAGTATTGTTGATGTCACAGCTGTTCCACTGACACATGATTGTTCTACAACAATAAACAGCTGTTACTAAGAAAAGTTTTAGTTTTTTAACTTTCGGTACGGTTCTGCTTGTGACGACACATCCTGAATTGTCAGGAGAATTCTTTCCCTGGTCTCTCTGATGATTTTCCATAAGGACAGATCACCATGAGAGACCAGGGGGTATTCCGCCGACAATTTAAGATGTATCCTATATGCTCCTAAAGAGGGTTCGAACGCGAAGGATACGGACATTGAAACTCCAGTCGGTATCGTCTTTGACATTTAAAGCTTCTGCACTGAACTAGGTCTGTGACATTGCATCGAGGGCAACGGCGGGAAGGGAGTCATCGCCTTTGGAATAAAACCTACCGGAAGAAATCTCAATGGAATTAGATTTCTTATCCCGATGTAATGAGACCTTAGGCGATGAGGGCCTATTGTATACATCAATACACTACGGTCCATTCTAGAAAAGACTGAAATTGTCTCTTTCGTGATATTGTATTGAATGGACTGTGCTACAAAGCATCTTACTTGGCCCGGCAAAACTCTAGTAAGATGCATCTGAAATTAAGAATTGCAGAAGTATCAGTCCCCTTAGCAAGCAAGTTTCTCGGATCGTATTTCATGAGTAACGAAACAGTGATTTATCCATTAAAAACTAGAAGCATATTCCATAACTCAAATCCAGGAGGAAATCCATTTCCTATTACACAGATTGACTAACTATATCTCATGGTAAGTACAAATACAGCGATTATTATCACCAAGCTCCGAACTTTTGTAGGTTCCAAAAAACTCGAATTAGGTTTTATTGTTTCAAACAAAATCATATTTTAGGATTTTAAAAAGGTTTTTAGCGTATTACATCGTAGTATTTTGTTTAAAGTTCCGGAGTAGTTAGTTCGATATCATTGCCGTATCGAGATAAGAAAATACAATCCGCAGGCGTCGAGTGGTGTAAAAGCTTTAGACAAATAAAAAAATCACTTTAAAGTTTCTACTAAGGTTGCCACCTTTTGATGAATGAATTACGGGATACTGGGCAAAAAATACGAGATAATAGGAAAAAATAAGGGACAAATCTTAAATAAATTAAAATAAAAGTAGCTTGTTAGACCCTGTACTACTATATGACTATTCGCACAATTTAAAACCTCCATAATAATAAAAAAAACACAGAAAACGTATTACTTGCAAATGCTCACACCCCAAAAGCACTGGCAGGCGGAAAATTGATATTTCCTAAACACAGTTAACGTTAGAATCTGCACTTCAAAAAATGACTGTGATAATTCAACACTTTTGAGTGTCGATGGGCGACCACCGTTTTGGTCTTCAATAAACACAACAAACGGTGTTGAATTCGATGATTCAGCACAATGCTGATTCAACTCAATGAAAAGTGTCATGCTAGCACTATCACAGTGTTGAATCACCGAAATCACACAACAAACGGTGTTGATTTAACACAAAAGTGTGGTCGCTCTGGGAAAAGTGGCCGAAAAGTATTGAATTGACACAGTCATTCTTTGCAGTGTGTTATCAATAGAGCAAACACAAGGCGTGAATATTATATCCCCATCCTCAGGACTCATGTTGGACCCATGTGAACAGAATCTGCTCGCTAGTCTGCATAGTAAACAGCTGGGAAAGAGGCCATCCATATTTATTAAAATTATCGAGATATGTTGAAAACATGTCTTTGAATTTACTACTGATAATACAGAACAATAACTGATAATACGGGACGCATAAATTTTACCCAAACTTCGGGACAGGTGGCAACCCTAGTTTCTACACAGTAGCGAAAATGCTTTCTTGGAGTGTTCGAATAAACCTTCATAACATTTGAACATATTTGAGGCAAAACAGTGTGTGAATTAAACTTTTTAGCCAGGGGGAATAAAACATAAAGCATGGATTTCAAAAGGTAATATATACAGTATATAAACTCACAGCCATATTGAATCCACTGCTGGATGAGGCCTTTCTCAAAGCGACGAATTGGTCTACTGCACGCACGCTGACCAGACGTGTTGGGAGAGGAGAGCCGAAGCTCTCAAATGTGATCGCCCGAGGATCGTCACTGTCTTTTATTCATAGCAGCTCCCCAATTGCATCACCATGCTGGGTGGGCAGTGGGCACCCTTCTAGACTCTCTCGCTTTGGAAAAAATATCTTGGCTGAGCCGGGAATCGAACCCGGAACCACACGATCAGCAGTCAGCGACGGCAACCACTAGACCAGCGGAAAGAGAGTCCCATTTTCCAATAGGAGGTTACCAAATCAAATCAATCACACTAAATCTTCCACATTAAGCTATTTCATAAACATCACAAAAGAAATGATTTCCAAACAGGCTTCTTAATTGCCAGTAAAAGTTCATATACTCTTGTATTAAAATAGTTTCAACTTCTGCCAAATAGAAATGTTCCGATTTTCTATCTAATCTTCATTGAAACATTTTCTGGAGGGGGGAATAAATTTATCCCTGGCAGGGACGAAAAATAAATTTGTCAGCGAGGAAAACTTATTTTCCGGGGGGGATCCCGGGCATCCCCCCTGTTAATTCGGACACTGCCGGCCATGTTCAATGTTGAAGAAATGAACGCGGCCGAAATTCATTGGAAAGTGTGCGTTGTGTACGGAAATGAGTTCATGAGAGTCTGGTCTGTACAAAAAAGGTTTTGAGAAGAACGAACTCATGTCCACGATGAGGTTTACCATACTGACGGGAACTTTCTTCAGGAGGGGATACAAAAACTGGTGCTCCGTTTAGACCGATGAGTGAATGAGAGTGAAACTTCGTGGACAAGTAGCAGAGGTATCAACGTAACTTGTGTATATTGCGTTACTCTTGTTTATTTCCTTACACCTCACCGGAGGTTGAAAAATACCCGTCCAAATCAGCCACGCAATCGCCACAAAATATATAACTAAAGGATAAGAAGAATAGATGTCAAGGAACGACCATATCGATTGTGGAAGCCTGTTTGTTAGTATAGAAAGCTAGAAAGCAGAAACGCCAAATGATTATCCCATAAGTAAAATCGTATGTGCGATGACCGATGCAGTGACGCCATCTGACGAGCGAAAAGTAAAGTAGATTGCACGTGCCAGCACTGAGTCATATAGGGCGTTTGATACTGTAGCAGTGTGTAGAAGGAGAACGGTCTACTTCACGTTTTGGAAGTGTGGCTTGTGTTTGATCATGGCAGTGTCGGAGGACCACATACGATATGTCATTTTATATGAATTTCACCAGGGACATCCAGCCATCGCAGCGGCACGAAACATCAACGCCATATACGGTCAGGGTGCTGTGGATGTGCGAAAGTATCAGAGGTGGTTCCATAGGTTTCGGTCTGGGGACACCAGCCTCACCGATAAGCCCCGAGAAGGGAGACCTGTGCAGCTAGACAACAATGCTCTGGGAGAAGCGGTGGAGGCAAATCCAATGCAAACTGTTGAAGAATTGGCCAGCGAACTCCATGTCACCCATTGATCCGTTCATCGTCATCTGCAGGACCTTGGGTACGTGTCGAAACTCGGAAAATGCGTTAACGCCTCAACAGAAGCAGCAGGAAGTTGGCATCTGCAGTTCCCTGCTCATCCGTCACAGACGTGAGTCATTTCCGGACATAATGGCGACAGAGGATGAAACGTGGGTCCTCTATCATAACATTACACTCAAACGGCAGTGGGTACCTAAAGGAGGCCCCACAGGATCTCCACCCCTGCAGTGTTCAATGTTTGTTGGGATATCCGTGGGATAATCCATTTTGAGCTCTTACCACGTAAATAGACCATCAATACAGATGTCTACTGCCAGCTTGAACACCTACGGACTGCATTGTTGGAGAGACATCCTACTCTGGTTAATGGCAAGGGTGTGCTCATCCACGATGATAACGCACACCTACACACGACAAGAAGGACCTGTGCTAAGATCAAGGAATGTGGCTGGGATAAACTCCACCCCGGCGTTTTCATCAGATCTTGCATAAACAGACTACTGTCTTTTTCGCAGCCTGCAAAACCACTTTTCCGGGAAAACACTGCAAAATGAGGATGACGTGCGACGAACAGTGATCCAGTTCTTTACCTCCAAAACCGGTGACTTCTTTCAGCGAGGGATTCAACAACTGGTTGACAGGTAGCAATGCGTTATGAAGTCCGATGGAGACTATTTTCCTAATTCACAGTAGCGTCCCAGGTAAGTTATCATTCTTTTCCTCATTGTGCTTAAATACGACATTAGTTGTGGGATAAGCTGATAGTTCCTTGACTAGTGCCGTTCCTCCCACTTAGTTACAGAGAATAAGAATCTGGCTTTCACGAAGTTGTATCAGAATGAGGAGGTGAATGATTGTGCAAAGAAGTGTGATGGCTTTGCGAATATTGAAATCCCACTTCAAATAGTTAATGTAGATAATGATTTTGAATTATACAGGCTGTTGAAAGCTTACGTACATGATGAATAAGATAGCATTGTCCTGACATAATGTACCATGAAGTAATCAATAAGAAAACAAGAGACGTTGTTTTTCAAATACCAGAAAAATATTAGAAGTTTATGAAAACGAATAAAAGAAGAACAGATAAAATTAAATGAGTTCTCAAAACAAAACATTAACAATTATTAGTTTGAAATTTAATTAAGGAGTTGGGGTTCCCGTAACACTACATATGTCGCTTTTTAAATTTTTCCACAATAAAGGCATGTGTAAAGAATTGTCATAAGGCATTTTTATAGTTATAGCATTCGTATTTATGAGATATTGGGTTTATATTATGGATGCGTAAAACAACAGAAATAGTCGAATAATTTATATGCAAATGAAAAAGGAAGTGAAACAACTTGATAAAGTTTTAACTAATGCAATTAGTATCCTTTTTTGGCCATAAAGTAAGTGATGAGAGCCATAAAATGAAATGAAATAATAATAACAATAATAATAGAAAGAGAAAAAGATAGAAAATATTATTAAATAAACAGCTAATAATACAGTGATTGAAAATATTTTAAAACGAAAGACAATGTTAAAACAAGAAATAATTAATTTTTCTATTTAATCCTTAAGAAAAAAATATTATTTGGATGTAAGTAATTATGTGTGATTTTTTTCTATTTCGTATGTAATATTCAAAGTGTTTTTATTTTCACCTTTTAGCATTATGTTATGTGTATTATAAAAAAAATACTTTTAATGAACTATAGAGATTAATGAACTGTATAAGACATTTGAATTACGGAACTGAAAACATTCAATCTTACGAGTATGTAAATATTTAAATTGTAGTTCTTCTTGTTTCAGTGTAGACATTTTTCTCATGCTTTTAGATACGTAATTTGTAGTTGTGTGTTCTACAATATTTATTGACTTTAGTTTAAGAAGTTGGGTAACGTTCCATTACCCAATATTAAAGTTTTATTCTAAAACTTCAAAGAGGTTTTATTCTTTTTTAACCCTGAAATCGTAACGTGAAATTTACAGCCTGTACTCAATTGTTAGTAAATTTTATAACTATTTTATTTTAGCAAACAAGCATACAGTAATCTAGTAGCTCAATCTTCATAATTTTTTAGTAACTTAATCTTGATAAGAAACCAATGTTATGACTTGTTTGTCGCATGAGTCGAGACGATTTTTATCGCTGCAGGTGTTCAGCGTTCGTCATATTTACGAAGTGTTCTGATTATTGTACTTTTGGTCAGACTTGTTCTTCACTGAAAGTTATAATTTGTTTAATGTCACTAGAAAAAGAACCTTTTTGATGGCAATTTTTCAAACGAAACACCGCAACGCTCAAGGAATATAAGGACACATATGACGAAAAAAAAAGTTAATCAGAACCCTTCGTAAAAATGACGAACACTGAACACCTGCAGCGATAACAAGCGTCTCGACTAATGTGACAAACACGTCATAATAATGAATTCTTATCAAGATTAAGGTACTAAAAATATATATTGTCGCTAGAGTGTTTGTCTGAGAGCTGTGTTGCCAAACTGATGTGTAAATTTTACAAATGGTTATGATTCCAGGGTTAATTCATAGCTTGTTAAAGCTGTAAGCACAGAATACTCCTGTAAGGTCTCCTTGATCATCCAAGAAGGCTGCCTGAATTTTGACAGGAACATCAGAGGTTGCCAATGTCTTATACACGTAGGATAAGGAAAATGTTTTCTAGAATAGAGGTTCAAGCCAAGACCTTTACACAAATTGGCTGTTAAAGCTTGATAGTACAGAAAACTGAAGCATGTGAGGAGAAGTTCAGTCATGGAGACCAACAGGACCGGATTTATGCGACTAAGGCGCCCTGGGCCCATGACTACCATCGCCCCCCGTCACACCCCCCCGTCCTTATCCCTTCCAACCTAGACATTATAAAGTCAATAATGAACGAGGGGGTCACCCGGGTCAAACGTCATGGTGTTTGGCGCTCCCCCTACATGGTCCTTAATGCTGTTTTACCAAAAATGTTTTTGTCTTGTCTTTTGAATATTGATTTCTAATTTTTCCTTGTAAAGTGCGCCCCTATAAAAAATGCGCTCAGTAGAGGGTGGCCCACAACTGGGGTGCTCTTTGTAATACCGCCTCTATTGTTCGCAAAACGACCATGTTCACCTGTCATGTAGGATTATTGTACACAATGGAGAGATTAATGATGTGAGGATGATAAATGATCCTGCGTGACGTTTTAATCGGCTTATCTCGTCACTTTTGACAGGTGCTGTCAGTTGGACAAGAACAAAGCGGTGCCGCTACAATGGTGGGTGACGATATACTAGGGCATAGGAGACTTTACAATGTTTTGTTGAACAAAGGAATTTTGCCATCTTTCTTCTACTTGGTTTAATGCCTTCTATTCCCTTTGAAATGCTATATGGTCGTACGTGAAGGTGTAATCGGCTTATCTGCTCACCTGTGACAAGGCAGTCAGTTGACCACGACGAAAGGCAGATGAAGAGAGATTGCGATAGGTTTTGTAAAGATTAATGTCACAATGGGTTCGTTAGATGCTAGCAATGGTTGATGGATGATGTCCATGTACCTGTAAGACATGAATATAACTAGACGTGACCTTAGAATGAGACGAATACTTTAATATCAGACGTTAGGAATGACGAATGGTTTATTGGATGTGGTATCTGGACAAAGCGGTGTTAGGAAGGCAGTTGTGTTTGAAAAGGACATGAGCTTCAATGATAAGATTAAGGTCTCAGAGGAGAATTAATGTTTCGGATGAAATATGACAATGCGAACCACTTATGGTTTAGGAAAGGATGTAAGAATGGGTTTTAATTTAACTGAGCGCTTTGAATTTCTATAGAATGATAGATCGATTGTTAGCGGGGGAAGTGACAAAGCTTGACGGATGAAGCATGTACGTATGATTTTGACTTGTTATAGAACTAGGCATGAAAAGGTGGATAATAAAGATTTGAAAGAACGCTTTGAATCTTTGCCTGAACAATGGTAGAAGGAGAAGGCGAGCCCAATCTGTGCGTGCCTTTTGAAATAGAGAAATGGATAATCCTTTAAAAGACGATGTCTACCTGACATGTAAGAATATTGTACACAATGTGAGGATTTATGATGTGGGACTAATAAATGATTCTGCGTGACGGTTGAATGGGCTAAGCTCGTGACTTTTAACAGTAGCTGTCAGCAGTATTGTTAAGAGTTGTATGATGGATGACACAGTTGAAGATGCGTAACAATACATGATGTTAAGAAGCTACCAGCCGTAATGGTTGGTCATGGTATATAATGGAATGACAGATGATTTGAAATTACTGGTGTTGTCAAGCATATTCAATGCCTACAATTGTCTCGTATGGTAGGTCTAGAAGCGATGTCAGTTAGGATGATAATCCATCATGCAATTCTAAGAGCGGTACCTCTCTTTAGAAAGATGGTCGTAGTGACGGCTTGTCTGTGGTGCACAAAACAATTTTTTTTATCTCTTTATAAAAAAGAGGATTGCATGAATAGAGAGCCAACAATGTACGGGAGTAGCATGATTTTGAAACGTGTCAGACCCACCGACTTAGCACAGAAGAAGACATCACAACTGAAATTGAAAGAACACTATTGAATTACAAATACCGTAAAAAAATGGGACGTCATACGAAGTGTATCATCAAACGGTCCGCTTTGCAACAAAAAAGTAGGAAGAGAAAGGATGGTAGCTGGCAACCGGGAAGGGGGAAGGTTCAGGTAGCTTCTTAACAGGATTGTTTGAGGGGGAGTGGCCAGGACAACAGGAAAGATAATGTTGAACGTAAGCAACAGGCAGGTATTGTGAGACAGTTAGTGAACATTGGAACGGAAAGAAAACAATACAGAGGTATGTACTATCAATTATAAGTGCAATGTAATTCTAGAATGTTTCACAAGACCGGCTGCAATTACCAATCTTAAAGAACAGAGGTGATAGTAGAACGTAGGTTGACTTGAATTCGAGTTAGGTCGGTTCGAATTTTTCAAAAGTTGGGAAAAATGGACAAGTGAATCATGTACACTTGTAGTTAATGT